>JAXCGZ010010428.1:2500-5000 GCA_037179515.1 Halocaridina rubra | reverse complement strand
TATATATATATATTCGTCGTTTTATTTAATGGCCTTTTCTTACCGTACACACACACACATATATATATATATATATATATATATATATATATATATATATATATATATATATATAAACACAGATGACAATACAATCTTAATTAACTTAAGTTTTATTGTAGTACAAAAAGATAAAAAAAATACTTTATCAAACAGGTTGCAGCATATCAAACTCTTTCCAATTATTATTATTATTATTATTATTATTATTATTATTATTATTATTATTATTATTATTATTATTATCTTGAATTGTTTCTTTCTTATTAATTTGTTCGTTTACTTGTAATGGTAGACTACTTATCTTTATATTACCTAAGGATTTCTATTAATAATTAGAAAACTGGAAACAGAATTAATCTATTTATTATATAATTCTGATTACTTATAAGACATGATAAGTTCTTCCCAAAATATGTTTAAAAAATTCTAAACCATTTCACAAAATGAAAAAAAAAATTAATTCCATTTCCATCAAGGGTTGGATTTAGCAGAATAGTGGTGTAAATACAGAAAAAATTACTATTTGATTTTGGGGTACTATACTTACAACTGGAAAAATAAATAAAACAAACGTTCGGAATGCACCTGTCATCCCCCCCAATGTGCCCCACCCTATCCATTCCCATGAAAACGTTCAATTCATGAATGAAACTTTCAAAACTGCTTAACTTTACAAATTACGATTGGAATATACTAACAAATACTGAATTACGCGACTGTCATAGCTTTATACATATTAAGTGAGCGAAATTCCACAGTAAAAAATTTTACCATATGGTTTAAACTTGGCGGGTGAATATGGGAGTGGATAGGGATGAGGAGGAAGTCCCCACTCATAGGATGGGCCAATGGGGGGATTTCATCGGGAGGGTGTTAGGATGGTCATAGTAGATGGTGGAGGGAGGGTTAAATTCAATATGGCGGCGATGCAGGGTGCGAAGGCGCTCCCCCGACCTCGCCTTGTTGCGAAAACTCTTCTCACCGTTTCTTCTTCTTTTTCCATGCCTGTGGGCATCTGGGGCACTGTTCTGTTGATGGCATTGTAATCGGCGAAGTCGGGAATGTCCTCTTGCATATACACAGGGATAGGTTTGGAGGCATCGAGCTGCCTCGCGCGGAACTTGCTCATGGTGTAGTCAGCAGCAGCCGCCGCCGCAGCACCAACATTGATACAGAGACCGAGAGTCACTCCAATGCTCCCCCTCAAAACCCGAGACCACTTATTTTTTCCACCATATTTCATGGATATCTAGGGGGGCTTAGCGGGCCACAGCCCACCACAAAATGGGGGGAAAGACCCCTAGGAACCGCTCATGTTGATAATTTTTCCGTCGAAACACACACAAAGAAAATAAGAGTGAAAAATAGCACTGTTTAGGCGAGATGGAACCGCTCTAGTATCATGGCGGTTCTTCACACTCACTCACACGCTCTGCGCGCCACCAGCACCATCCTCAGACACTAACGCCATCTCCAGACACTCATCCACACTATTCATCCACATCTTCCACCCTCCCCCATCAATAACCACATCCACTCCCTACTACTACTTCTACTACTACCACAACGATGACAAAAATACTGTAATATCATCATTAGGCCTATAAATAATCATAATTTTCTTCTCACTCTCAACATACTGCTGCAATCGCAGATATCCTCCACTTCAACATGTTTCTAAGTAATTGTGAATGTTATACTGTATTTTCAATTACTTGAACTCGGGAGGTCCTCCTCCAGAGGTGCCTGACTAAATTCGCATTCCTATACGAGCAACCACGAGGTCCTTCAAATAACACCAAGAACTCTGAAAACAATAGGTGCTGGTGATTGTTCTTATATATATATATATATATATATATATATATATATATATATATATATATATATATATATATATATATATATATATATATATATATATATATATGTATGTGTGTGTGATTACCTAATTGTGTTTACGGGAAAGAGCCCAAAGCTCGTATCTTCCCGTCTCCTGATCGGTTCCATTTTATACTTAGTGATACTTATTATACTTAGTGATACTTATAAGTGTGTGTGTGTGTGTGTATAGGTATTTCCTATATACAGATAAGATTCAGTCTACCAACTCATAGTATACAAGATAATATAATTCAATGGAGTCCTTTATGATTATAGGCCTCGATAAACTGTTATAATAAATTACCAAATTAATCAATTTATTACGTTGAAAGTGACAAAGGAAAAATTATGTTTGCAAGTGTTGTAAATCTAATACCTTTATTTTGAAGTTTGTAGCAAAAAATATCAAGCTGTAAAATCGTCATGAATGAATCTAGTTATAGTACTTGTTATAAAAATTGTTAAATATATCTGAAGAGTAAGCATTTGTATATCAGGAGTGCCTGTGTCCACATGTCCTCACTGTAAAGGTATTGGCACTATGAAAAACTATAAATGAAGTTATGGGTGAAAA
>JAXCGZ010010427.1:0-30000 GCA_037179515.1 Halocaridina rubra | reverse complement strand
GTAGAGAACTTCATGAAGACCTAAATAGTCTGCATGAATGGTCATAAAAGTGGCTAATGAAATTAAGTACTTCTAAATGTAAGGTATTGAGAATGGGTACAGGTGCGAGAAGGCCCAATCCTTGCATAATTAATAGCAGGAGCAGAACTTCAAGAGACAGAGAATGAGAGAGAACTACAGTAGGAGTAAAAATACTGACTGATTTATCTCTGGGAATGCATATAAATGGCATAGTAAGGGCACCATATGCTTTCTTAACAAATGTAAAGGTAGTCTTCAGGCACTTGGACAAGGAAATATTCAGAAATATTTATGTAACCTATATGAGGCCAAAACTTGAATATGCAGCCCCCTTTTGTAATCCACACTTGAAAAAATACATAGTTAAGCTGGAAAAAGTTCAAAGACACGCCACGAAACTGGTACCAGAAAGACGCAATGTCAGTTATGAGGAGAGGCTGAAGGAATTAGGCTTGCCATCACTCGATGCTAGAAGAATGAGGGGGATATGGTGACAGTTTTAAAATTCCTTCTTGGTTATGACAGAGTGGATAGGGATCGATATTTTGATATGGCTGCCACTAGAACTAGAGGTCATAGTTTGAAGATTTGTAAGAAAACTTCTTTCTAGGATGTAAGGAAGTACTTTTTTTTTTAGTGTAAGAGTAGTTGATAATTAAGCGAGGAGGTAGTTAATGCTAACTAAATTCATAGTTTTAAGGACAGGTATGATAAGTATCACTAAGCACAAAAATTAAACCGGCTAGTAGACGGGGAGTTACGAGCATGGGGCTCATTCCCGTAAGCACAATTATGTAATTACAATTAGGTAATTATATATATATATATATATATATATATATATATATATATATATATATATATATATATATATATATATATATATATATATATATATATATATATATATATATATATATATATATATATCTATATATATATATATATATATATATATATATATATATATATATATATATATATATATATATATATATATATATATATATATATATATATATATATATATATATAAGTAAGCACAAACTGTTAGCATACAGCACTAAATGGTAAGGAAACCCATCAGTGAAACAACACATTGGAAAAATAACGCTATATTTCGGGCCCTAACTGGACCCCTTCTCAAGCTTGAAAAGGGGTCCAGTTAGGATCCTAAATATAACGTTATTTTTCCTATGTATTGGTTCACTGATGGGCTTCCTTACCATATATATATATATATATATATATATATATATATATATATATATATATATATATATATATATATATATATATATATATATATATATATATATATTTAATGATAATTTTTGCTTTGCAGTGCACGCACCAAGATTATCTTTGCATTAGAATTAGTGTGAATGTGCCTAATTGTATTTACCGAATGACCTTACGGGAAAGAGCCTTATGCTCGTAACTCCCCGTCTCCTGGTCGGTTCCATTTTAACATTCAATTATGTGTATCATATTTGTCCATAACACTATGTATTGAATTAGCATTAACTGCTTCCTCGCCTAGCGATATCAAATCACCAACTATTTTTATACTAAAAAAGAGTACTTCTTTACTTCATACACAGAAGTTTTCTTACGAAGCTTCAAATTATGACCTCTAGTTCTAGTGCCAGCCATATCAAAATATCGCTCCCTGAACGACCACTACGTCAAAACCAGGAGGGAATTTAAGAACCCTCTCCACATCCCCCCCCCCTTGTTCCTTCTAGTTTCATGTGATATGTTTACGAAAAAGAACCTTTTAATATCGTGCTTCCCCGTCTTCTGGACACTGACATATATGTTCTTAAAAACTATAAATGTATTTTTCTTATCGTTTTATTTGATACTTATTGATCCCCATCATGGGGGTGGACACAGACAAGTTGGAATTGAGGAACTAAGGCTGGATGCCCTTCATAACGCCTCACAGTGGACCTTCATCGCAGATCTTTCACCTCCCGAGTAGAGTATTCTTAACTACATATAGTGAGAACTTGATACACAACTTAACCCCCTATTCTTCAGGCTTCAAGTGGCTGTAGACCTAACTTTTTCAGTCTTTTCGAGTAGCTCAGGTCTAGTTTTTCAGGGAGCAGCTTTCTTGCATTTCCTAAAACCTTTCCAATTTATAACTCTTGTTATGGATTCGGTTTTACGTCACGAACTCCCTTTTCTACTAAGGGCTAGGACGGTTGCCTTCTTACGAAGAACTTGTTTTGGCAGATGTAATCGTTACCCTGAGTGTATGCCCTTACTAACCTCAGTCCGTGTCTTGTATTTTAGTTTTAATTTCAGAGGATATCTAATCTTAGACCCGCAGCTCTAACATGTCTGTGTCCACCCCAATTCGAAAAGGGACTAATTGTGACACATAATATGGTGCATCAAATACGTAATCTATCTTAAAATCTCACAAAAGTCACATGAATACATTTAAACTTTCATTTTTCCATATTCCTAAAGGTTACCTTTATGCTTGATAGACGTGTATGACAATTCTACTCGTGTGTATAACATAGAGAGTTCTCTCATTGCCTTAACTGTAAAATAGTTTTTTTTTCTCTATCAAACTCTATTATTCCACAAGAATACCAGTGTAAACTTTGTGGGATAAAGGAATCTATTTATCTCCTCTGTTGCTCAGAGAACCTTCAAATCCACGTTCGAGCCCACCATGGGACGTTAGAAAGGGTATTGAGCATTGATTCCCCAGTTCTAACCTGTTTGCGTGCACCTAGAGTTGTTCCTTCTTGCACTTTGGTACTACTCATCACTGTACAATTCCTAAGATGAAGCCTCATCAAACACTCGTCCTCCTGGAGCTCTCTACTACTGTTACCATCTCATCTTGCATATATAATATATTGTTCCGGTTTTACGACACGGCTCCCTTTTCTACCAAGGGCTAGAACGGTTGCCTTTTTGCGATGGACTTGTTTTGGCAGATGTAATTGTTACCCTGAGTGCATGCCCTTGCTAAGCTCAGACCGTGATGGGGCGCGAACCCTCGATCTGCCACCTCAGAGTCGTGGACGCTACAATAAAATGAATATTAAATACTCCTGGAAGATGAAGTACATACTTAAGAAACAGAATTGATCCTAATACTGACACCCGAGGAACTCCACTGCTCATTTACATCCAGCATGACACTGTTGTTATTTATGTACTGTATGTTTTCTTCCCTCTATATCACTCTTTAACTGATCTAAGACATGCCATCTATCATTGCTTGTACCTGTAGCATTCTTCTAGGCCTCACATGGAGCAGCCTCTATAGACTTATTTACATAAGAAATATACAGTTAACTCAACGCTTTCTTATATCGTAGGATGACATTTATATACAGTATACCTAATATCTTAGTATTCTAAAGCAAGCGTCTTAATGTGTGAACATGTTTAGCTCTTTGGCAGCGAGTTTCAATTAGCCTTACTTTATTGTAAATAGCCACAGTTGTATCGACTGATACTATCTTACTTAACTATCATATGCGAAGCATCTTGCTATTGAATTTTAAATTTACATTAAAATCATGACATATGATTTTCTATTTACAGTCAATATGCGCCCCACAAGCCCTTGTCCATACCAGCAACAGAAGGTAAAGGGGAAACTAGAGGCTGATGAAAATGTACCAAATCAATACACCCAGCTCGGGCTCTTTGATTTCCGACACAGATTTGGTAAATTCATCAACATTGTTCTTGGATCCCGGGACCGACAGTGTAAAGATGATATTCTGAAGATCACAAAAAAGTTGATAAATCTAGCGCACTCAATGGATGGCAGAACTCGAGTCATTGTAGCCTTTGACCCAGAGTTATGGAGTCAATGGGGATGCCAAACGCCACTGGAAAAGAGGCCCAATTCTAAATTATTGACAAAGAACTCAAAGAAATTTGTATCAACTCCAGGAGATGTATTCTTCTACATCAAATCTGATATCCTTCATAATGCAGACCAACTTTTAGATTTACTAAGGGATGAACTGCATCATCATCGTCGTATAGTCGTGACAGATAAATATATTACCGAATCTGTCTCGCATGGAAGCACTGACATCATAGGAGGACTATTTCGAGAAGGCTTAGGAAACTTCTCAGATCCAGTTTCTACAAATCAGCATATCTTAATCAATGGCACAGGTAAAGGTATGCCAGGTGGAACATACATGATGACCCAAAAATTCAAGATAAATTGGGATGTCGTTGGAACAAGATCAAAAACACAGAAGGAAGATATGATTGGCAGGCGTGTAATGACAAACACTATCATACCAACAAATTATGAGAGGCGTCACATTAAAAGGGCACATTTTGTTGATGACTTTCCTCCTCCCTGTAATGTGCTAAGAGGCTTTCGTCGTGTTTTCCGCCAGTCCCTTCCATATGGAAAGTCAGACACTGGACATGGTAGAGAGGAAGGTGTGTTCTATTTGTCCATTACAAAATCGACTACAGTCTTTGTTGAATTGCTTGAGCACTTGGCAGGTGTTCAGGCCAACTCTCCTCATGGTGAAATCACTGTGGACGATCTTATCAGTGCTCTAATTCCACTTGAAGGCACATTCTGGTATGTACCCAACAGACAAGAGTTGGAACTGGACATGCCTGGTATTTGTAAGGTTGACTTGGATCCTCATTGGGAAGTCACTAGCAGTAATCCTTACATGTTTTATAATCAGAAGTACTACATGCATGCTATGACTAATGGTCGCTATGAATCAGGAGAGGTTCCTACCTCTAGAGTTTTACGTCTTCTGGGTTATGCCTTTGAACAGTGGAATCATCACTGGTTTAGAATACAAACCACACCAGACATGCCATCACTACAAGATATTCTTCATCCACATGAAGCTCGTTATATTACAGCTTCAATACCAATCCGTAAAGCCTTTTCTATTAAGAAATCACTTGGAGAACTTTTCACAACAAGTGACGTAACAAAAGACCCTTCAGAATTCTATGGCTTCAGAGCAGATCTATTCAATATTCATCCAGATGAACTTATTGTTGGTAGAATGCCAAAGTTCTCCTTAGGTCTTGGAAAGACAGTTGTAAACTATTTAACCGAAGAAGAAAGAATGAAAGCCTTTCTTGTAGGTCTCAGTGAAGTGGCTGGCGTTGGACATATCATGCCTCAGCATGAGAAACTTCTCTCACTTGGCCTTGATGGCATGATTGCAGATATGAAAAGACGGAAAGAAGCTGCTGGACTTTCCGAGGTTAAACAGGAATTTTACGAATGCGGTATTTTAGCTTATGAAGGCATGCAAATGTACATGGAAAACTATGCTAAGTTAGCTGAGCATTTATCTAAGTTAACGCATGAGTATTCGAAATCAGAAATTGATAACTTAGCTTCCATATCCAAACGAATGCAGAAATTAGCACACGAGCCAGCAGAAAACCTTTTGGAAGCAGTACAGATAATCTTTACACTTCATTCCTGTCTTCATCTAACTGGAGAGCCTGTAGCTGTTGGAAGATTTGATCAATTTCTAGAACCTTACCAGTATTCCTGTTCGACAGATGAAGCCCAGGAGATCATTGACTGCTTCTGGATAAAGCTCAGTGAAAGAGTTCTGATTAATCGAAGCAACATTGTTGACTTGACCCAGTGGGGAAGTGTCGCGGTACCTTATGCAAGCAATGGCTTATTCCCAAATGGTGATTCCATAAATCAGTGGGTTCAACAGTTGACTGTCGGAGGCTACAAACCGTGTGACAAGGAAGACTGTGCTCCTGCCACAAACAAAATAACAATGCTTTGTCTTAAAGCTGCAAGACGTTTGCCACTTAATGCACCTTGTCTGTCTCTTCGATTGTATGATGGGATCTCAGCAGATATCATTGTAGAGGCAGCAAAAAGTCTCTTAAGCGGGGGAGCACACCCCATTCTACCACATGATGATAGAATTTGTCCAGGACTGTTGAAAGCTGGATCGAAACTTAGCAGACCAATGCCTAAATCTGATGCACGTGACTATGCTTGTGATGGCTGTTATGAGCCCATGATTGCTGGAAAATCAGAGTTTGCCTTTACTTATATACCCCTTCCGCAAATAACTGAATTAACCATGAACCAAGGTACTCTATATGCTCTCTCTGGCCCCAATTACTTAAAAGGAATAGCTGCTTCTTTCACAACATCCCATCCTGAAAATATCAAATCGTTCGAGATGTTCAAAGATATATTTGCTAAGCATTTGAAAATTCAGCTTGAACGCAATTTGTTTAGTGTTATTATCAATTATGGCAACATTTGGAAATACTGTCCATCACCACTTCTGTCTCCTGTCATTGATGGATGCCTGGAAACGGGTCGAGATATCTATAATGCAGGATCCAAGTACCATATTCTCAGCTGTATGTTTGTTGGCTTTTCAACTTGCATTGACTCCCTTTATGCCATCAAGAAGATGTGCTATGACGATGGTACAGCCACTGTTAGCTTGGCTGAATTGCTTACTTGTTTGAAATGTGATTGGGGATATCAGATGCAAGAACCATTTGTCGATGATGTTGCAGGGCCCATCAGGACAAAAGAGAAAAAAGATTACTATGGAATACTTCGTCAACAAGCTCTGTCCTTTACCAAGTTTGGAACAGAAGCTGCTGTTGAAAATCCAGATATTCAAGATCTAGTAGCTTGGTTGTCTGAACTTATTATCCAAACCTTTGATGAAGTTGTTTACAATGAAGATGAAGATGATCCCCTTGTACAGCAGTTAAAGACCCTAAAGGAGAAGTACACAGACCATGATAATGATGTTCCATTTGAATTTCTCTTTACACCTGGAAGTGGAACTTTTGAAGGTTATGTAGGATGGGGTCTTGCCTGCGGGGCCTCTGCTGATGGACGTAGAGAGGGCATGCCAATTGCATCTGATTTTAGTCCTTCCCCTACACCGCAAGATTCGAGGCCATATCCACCATATTCTGAAGTCTTCAAGTGAGTACCATTTACTATGTAATCTTAGAGCTGTTAAACATCTGTTCTGCCTTGTCTGATATAATCATATAGCAAAACTTTTAATTTTGTATTGGTAATATCTTAATTTGCTTCTCCATATTTAGTAAAATTGTTGTTTATATAACTGCTATTACTATTGAAATAATATATTGCATAATATGTAATGAAGCAGGAGCTTGCAATTTTGCACATTTGAATTTAATATATTTTTATTTTAGAACCTTGAAGAACTGGGACTACCCAGCCATAAATGAAGGTTTCAGCTGTGGTGCTGAAATTGATCTAAATATCTCTGAAGAGTTTCCTATGGAAGAGCTAGTGCGCCTCATTTATAAATTCTCGCACCAGGAAGGTGATATTGGAGGAAATCTTCTGACAGGTAAAACCTATACGACTGATACTACCTATCTGTTGATGCATGCCTGATCTTATAGGTGTACTGTATGGTAAATGATTCAAATCCATTTCCATAGAAAGGCAAAATAACATTTTGGTGTGCTTTTAGATTGAAGTTCCCACTGTTTCTTACATTAATGTACATATGATGGCTCTTTAGTAAATGCTGTTTTATTGCCAGGAGTTTTATAACTTATATTTAGAGTTAAGAAACATGATTTTTTTTTTATTGATCATCGGTTTCTTTCCCTCTAATCTTAGTGACATGTGCCAATGAAGACACATATGCTAAGGCAGCAGAGTCCCCAGAGAAATACGGTTTGCTAAGAGTACGTATGGGTGGCTGGACGGAATTCTTCACTGCCATGTTCGATGCACACCAAGAACAGCATATGCGTAGACCTTACTTCTACGCTAAATATTCGCCAGACACCACAGAACATCGAGGCCCTGGCAATAGTTATCGTCGTTCATAGAACAACTTTGGATTATTAGATCACAATTCAGTACATAAGTAGAGATTAATACACTAATGAGGAACAGGGCATCATGGCTTCATAGGCCTTCCCGGCAACGACTCTGAAGTACTTATATTGCATCTTCAAGCATTTGAACAGTGAAGTTTTTTTGTTCTCATTAACTGAGATTTTGCAATTTGTTTTCTCACCTTTGCCAGTGTGCTAAGGATTCTGAGATGCTATTTTATTTATTTGTCTTATCTGCCACCGGAATTTTGTAATTTCCGAATGTAGATTAAATTGTGCCTCTGGTGACTGTCTGTACAAGATTATGTAATTTTCAGTCAACTAATAATATATATATATATATATATATATATATATATATATATATATATATATATATATATATATATATATATATATATATATATATATATATATATATATATATATATATATAGAGAGAGAGAGAGAGAGAGAGAGAGAGAGAGAGGATTAAAATACAGTGCCATATTTCAAAAGGAGTGAACTTTAGCAATGCCTTGTGAAATATTGGACTTAGCAAGAGGGTCTCTGCCCTTCTCTTTTGCCTCTCATTCTTTATTTATTTTTTTGTGTGTTTCCCCCAATTCCTTCCCATCCTAATCCCCCCCTCTCTAGTAACGACGCCCTGAATAGGGTTAAGAGAGTTCACTCGAATCCGTCACTAATTTTCCCCTATGGAAGAGATGCAGATGTCACAACAAATATCATACAACATGCTTATTCTGATATATATATATATATATATATATATATATATATATATATATATATATATATATATATATATATATATATATATATATATATATATATATATATATATATATATATATATATATATATATATATATATATATATATATTAAGGAAGCCCATTAGTTCTGTATGCTAACAGTTTGTACTTATATATATATATATATATATATATATATATATATATATATATATATATATATATATATATATATATATATATATATATATATATATATATATATATATATATATATATGACATGAGCTCGACCCCAGCGCGGGGCGTTAGCCAGGGCTTCTAGCTTTAATTCCCTGGCTACAGCATGTCTGTGTCTACCTCCACTCGAATGGCGACATTTGTTATACATTAAACAATGAATGTGTATGTATATGTATTCTGAGGTTTTCCTACTATGCATGAGGCATTAGTATTGTTTGATAATAATTATAGAGATTAATAGTGGCACTTAAAAACAGAAGAAAAAAAATTGGTTCAAGTCTAAGGTGCCATTTAAGTGCGTGGCACTCCAATACATGATTTTGATGTAATTACTGGATTAAATGTACACTATTCAAAGCATGTTATTTCCATAACTCATAAATCACATATTAAGCTATTCCCCTTTGTATATGGGAGCCACGTAGCCCACTGGAAGAATGTACGAGTCGGAAATAGACTAAAGCGGGTTCGATTCCACCGCGGGGCGTTAAAAAGGACATCCGGCCTTAATCCCCAGACCCAACATATCTGTGTCCATCCCCCATTCGAATGGGGACTAAGCGAACCTAATTGAAAGATGCTTTTGCATTTTTATTAATCTCAAGTCTCAAAGTATAAATGCAACATGAGACTTGATGTTTTGAACAATGACCAATGTTATAAATGCGAATAAGAGGATTTACTTTTTTATATAGCAAGGCTGCATTTATGTGACAGATTTGTATTTCAGTATAATTAACCTCTTTCCCGTTTTCGTATCTATAATGGCTCATATTAATATCATTTACCAAACTGTAATGACGGAAGAGAGACCTATTCTAGTAACTTCCCATTTCCTAATAGGTGTCATTCTCTACTGCACTTTTCATGTCAATCCGTAAAACTATAAATGTATTTAGCATTTACCATTTCCTCACTTAGCGAATGCCAACTATTGACTACGCTTACACCAAAAAAGTACTTCGTTACATCATGGAAAAACAAAGCTTTCTTACTAAGCTTCAAATTATGACCTCAACTTCTAAAGTAAACCACATCAGAGAATTTATGACAGGGAGTCGCTATATTAGTTATAAGGAAAGGCTAAAGGAGTTAATTTTACCATAATTCGAAGCTAGAAGGGAGAGAGGGCTATGGTAAAGGGTTTTAAATTCTTTCACGGATTTGTAAAAGTGCACAGAGAGCGATATTCAGTAGCAAAAGAAAAAAAATACGAATTTTTATACCCGACAACTGAGATGATGATACATTTAGTACCTTGCAATAATAATTCTTCAGCTTCAACCTCTCTGTGTCCACCCCCATTCGAATGGGGATTAAAAATGACACATATAGGAAGTATTCCTTGGAAATGCTTCTAATAGGTAGGTTTTTGCAGGTTGTTGGTCCAAATTTTATAGTCTTAGTAGCATTATTCTATTTTTGTAAGTCTCATTTCCATGAATACTAAGACCTCGTAATGACCAAGCTTCCTATACTTCTTATTCAAGAAGAAGAAGAATTTGTTTGTTGATGTTTCTCGGCTTCGGAGTTCCGTCACTCGGTGTCACGGGAAAGCTGTGGTAGTGAATGGTTGTCTCTGGTCTCTTTATTCGTGCTAACATCTGTTAATTCCTTTATCTGTAATATGCTTAAACAAAATACAGTTTATTATCTGTGAGAGACCGTGGATCTGGTGGGTTTTACGAGGATAGAAGATCTGATAATGACATTAGAGATTGTTGCTAACTTTGAACATCCCGGTTTTACCATGGTGATATGATCGACTTAGATGTTCGATTACTCGAAGCCCCATTAAAATGGCAGGAGTAGAAATGGATAACCTGTTAAGTACTATTATTGATCTTACGGAAACTGAGTATTTTGAGTTAGTTTATTTTAAGAAAATGACAGTTATGTCTAGCGTAGTGGTTGGAGAGGTGGGTAGGTGCAGCGTCGTCTCGTTTTTATAGTTTATTACAGGATCCTCATATTACATGTGGACAACTCGCTCAGTTCTCTAGACTCTAGTTTTCTATGTTCGTTTCACGTATTGTGAGACATACTTTAGATTTCTGGGAGCTCCTGAATATTTGGGACCTGACTTTTATCTGCAGCGATGAAAGGCTAGGATAGAAATTGAGTTTAGCCTTTAAATTGAATTTTAACCCAATTTATCCTAACCTAGCCTTCCTTCTCTCTTGTTAAAAGGCAGTTCCTAATTCTTCGTGAGCTCTAATTTTTTGTTTGATCCTCATATTATTAAACTTATTAGAGACTTGTATGAGCCCTCATTATTCTCTGAAACCCACTGTAGATTCCTGTGTTCGTTCCTAGTAAAGTGAAACTTGATGTAATATTTTGTATTTGTTGTGATTTGTTACCATTGTTTAATAACATTTGTTTTTCACTAGGGACCAGAAAATTTCGTTTACCATTAGGAAAGCAGACATACATATTTTGAAAATCTATAATTATATATGCCTTGTTTAATACATCATGAATGACTTGACATGCAAAATAAGTGATAGCACTGTTTGTAAGAAAGCTAAAGTGATTAAGTGTATTTTTTGTGATAAAACATTTCTAAATAATTGGCACTTAAAAAGACATATGACCATACACACTCGCGAGAAAAACTTAGCTTGCGAGGTTTGTGACGAAAAGTTTGACAAGATATCTGCCTTAAATAATCATATATCAACTCATGCCATTATTAGGAACTATGCTTGCGAGGTCTGTGACAAAGTGTTTGCCAAGAGATCTGTCTTAAATAGACATATATTGATTCATAATAATGTTAAGAACTATCTCTGTTCTGTGTGTGAAAAATCATTTAATACCAAAGCAAATTTAAAAATACACCTAGCCACACACAGTAACCAAAAGAATTTTGAGTGTAAGATATGTGGAAAAGTATATTCTCTTCAGACTGGTTTGAGTCGACATTTAGCCACTCATTCTAGTAAAAAGAATAGATTTTCTTGTGACATTTGCAAAAAAGTACTTTCTCGAAAAGAACACCTTATTAAGCATGTTCGGATACATACTGGAGAGAAGGAATTTAAATGTGAGACATTTAAAGGCAAGAAAGATTTTAAATGTGAAATCTGTGGTAAACTCTTTTCTCTTAAGTCACATCTAAAAACTCACATGGTAACTCACAGCAGTAGTTTTAAAAGAGACTTCAAGTGTACTGTCTGTGAAAAGGAATTTGCTGGCAAGTATGTATTAGATAGGCATATGAGTCTCCATTCTGATGAAAAGAACTTTGTGTGCTATGTTTGTGGAGAGGCATATTCCCAGAAGCGATATTTATCCAGGCATTTGAAAAAGCATTTCAGAAAAACTGACGGCGTTGAACCAGAAACTTACATATATCTGATTGATAATACGAAAGGGAAAGACATTTCGTGCGTGGAGACAGGGGAAAATGTAGCAAGTAAGGAAGTAATCAGGTCACGAGGTGACAGTCCTTCAGTAGATACAATGAAGTTTATAGA
Source organism: Halocaridina rubra (assembly GCA_037179515.1). Lineage (NCBI taxonomy): Eukaryota > Metazoa > Arthropoda > Malacostraca > Decapoda > Atyidae > Halocaridina > Halocaridina rubra. The sequence goes on along the minus strand of JAXCGZ010010427.1, from coordinate 17,620 downwards.
ACCTCATACTTCAGAAAAAGGTGACAGTGTACTCAATGAATCTTATGAATAAAATTTGAGGGTTCTCTGTCATTTCTTCAAGGAAAATGCTTAATGAATCTCATGTGGCAGTTAAAAAGGTATGTAATTGATGCTAAGCCTTGTTCTTGTATTGGACTGTCATGTAATCCTCATAGTACTTGAGGTGAATTGCTCTATAATTTTAAATATTCGTTCCTCACACTGCAAAACCTACTATAGATTTCTATTCTTCGTTCCTCCTACTGTGAAGCACACTTTAGATTTCTGTGTTCCTTACCTCATTAGGCTATGTGAACTTGCTGAAGCTTTCTAAATTTGTCCTTTTCCATTGCCACAGAGTAATGACAGTTGTTTCCTTTAGGTACCATAAAACGTTATTAATCTTTAAGAAACAGTAGTAATTGAATGCCTTGCTTGAAACATCATGAATGAATCGACATGAAGTAAAAATGGCTCATCTGTAAGTACGAAAGCTAAAGTGATTAAGTGTCATGTTTGTGATAAAGTATTTCAGTATAGATCTTACTTAGCAAGACATATGGTTGTTCATGCTTGCGAGAAAAACTTAGCTTGCGAGGTCTGTGACGAAAAGTTTGTCAAGAGGTCAGCCTTAAAATTTCATATATTAACTCATACTGGTATTAAGAACTTCCCTTGCAAGATCTGTGAAAAAATTTTTGCCAAGAAATCAGCGTTAAATAAGCATGACTTAATTCATACTAATATTAAGAACTTTATGTGCACTTTGTGTGATATAGCTTTCACTACCAAAGGAAGTTTGAAAGTGCATATAGCCACGCACAGTGAACAAAAAAATTTCGATTGTAAGGTGTGTGGAAAAGCATATGTTCTTCAGACTTGTCTGAGCCAACATTTAGTGACTCATTCTAGGAAAAAGAAAATATTTTCATGCGATATTTGCCAAAAAGTACTTACTCGAAAAGAACACCATATTAAACATGCTCGGATACACACTGGAGAGAAGAAATTTGAATGTGATATATGTGGAGCAAAGTCTCTATGGAAAATAGGTTTGTTGTCTCGTATGTCAAGACACTCAGGTGAGAGAGATTTTAAATTTGAACTCTGTGGTGGACTTTTCTCTTAAGTCTCATTTAAAAACTCACATGGTGATTTACAGCCGTAGTTTTAAAAGAGACTTCAAGTGTACTGTCTGTGAAGAAGAATTTGCTTGCAAGTATTATTTAAGAAGGCATATGTTTATCCATACAGGTAAAAAGAAGTTTGTGGAAAGGCATATGTCCAGAAGCAATACTTATCCATGCATTTGAAAAAGCATTGCAAAAAAAATAACGTTTTTGGACCAGAGACTCATATATATTTGATTGATAATACAAAAGGGAAAGACATCTCGTCTATGAATCAAGTGCAGAATGAAACACATATAGAATTCAACAGTTCACAAGTGACAGTTCTTCTTCAGAACCACTGAAATTGATAAAAACTTACTTTCCTTTTTAGTTTCTCGAAATCTGAAATTACTTCAGAAAAATGTGAGAGTATCCTTTGTGAATCTTATATATAACTGTAACAGAAAATAACAGGAATGGATATTCGTACCCTGTTTACTACTGTTGGTAACCCTACGGAATTTCAGGGGTTTCACGAAGTTTCCTCTTAGAAAAAAAAAAAGCTTTTTTAGTCTTGTGTGGCAGTTAGAGGTGGGTCCTTGCTGCTTAGTGTCATTTATTATATTGGACTGTAATGTAATCGACATAGTACTTGTGACAAAACCCTCTATAATTTTCTGTGTTTGTTTGTTGTACTGTATAGATTTCTATGATCCTTCCTCATTCTCTGAAACCCACCATAGATTTCTCTGTTCGTTCCTCACTCTGTGAGACCCACTAGATTTCTGTATTTGTTCCTTGTAAAATGAAACTCACTGTATATAACTATCTGTTCCTCTCCATTGCAGTTGCATAATGAAATTTTGTATACTTCAGTAGGGAACAGAAAATGTCATTTTCCATTAAGAAGCAAACTTGCACGTTTTGATATTCCATAGTTAATACCTCACTTGCAGCAGCATGAGCGACTCGACATGCAGTCAAAGTGGCACTACAGTCAGTAAGAAAGATAAAGTGAAGTGTCATATTTGTGATAAAACTTTCCCATATAAGTGTGTCTTAACAATACATATGAGTTCCCATTGTTGCGAGAAAAGCTTTGCTTGCAAGGTCTGTGGCAAAAAGTTTGGCAAGAGATCTGACTTAAGTACCCATATATTAACTCATACTGATATTAAGAACTATACATTTTAGGTCTGTAACAAATAGTTTGCCAAAATATCTGCCTTGAATAAGCACATATTAACTCATACTAGTATTAGGAAGTTTAAATGTGCTTTGTGTGATAAAGCATTCACTATCAAAAGATATTTAACTGTACACCTTGCTGTGCACAGTGACAAAAAGAAATTTGAGTGCAAGGTATGTGGAAAAACATTCGCTCTCCAACCTAGTCTCAGTCGACGTTTAGCTGTTCATTCTGTCAAAAGGAAAAGATTTTCTTGAGACACTTGCAAAAAAGATTTTGCCCGAAAAGATCATCATAATAACCACGCTCGGACACATTCCGGAGAGGCTTGGTTGCGTGCCGGAGGGAAGAAATTTGAATGTGACATATGTGGAATGCAGTTCTTGTGGAAAAGAGAATTGTCATCTCATATGTTTAAACACACTCGTGAAAAAAATTTTGATTGTGCAGTCTGTGGTAGACTCTTTTCTCGTAAATCCTATTTAAGACGACACATGGCGACTCACAGCGCTAGCGTTAAAAGAGACTTCGTATGTACTGTCTGTCAAAAAGCATTTGCTGATAAGTGGGCACTAACTAAGTAGGCATATGATAACCCATACTAATGAAATTAACTTTGTGTGCTCAGTGTGTGAAAAGGGATATACTTACAAGCGATACTTAACCAATCATTTGAAAAAACATCATGCAAACACTGATGGGGTTGAACAAGAGACTCATATATATTTCATTGATGACTCAGAAATGAAAGACATATCATCCATTGAACAAGGAAAGACTGAAGCAAGTATGGACTTAAGCAGCTCGCTAGTTAACAGTCCTCCAGTAGATCCCCTGCATATGATATAACCTGAAATTCCTGTTAAGTTTCTGGATTCTGAAATTTATTCAGAAAGAGGTGACAGCATCCCCAGTGAATTTTATATACAGCAATAAAAGGAGAAATAGGAGGATCCATCTTATCTCGAAGAAAAAAGTGGGACTTGGATGCTTGGCCATAACAAGACAACTAAGTCTTTGAAAGGCATGTGACAAAACAGGTATTTTTCATGCTGTTGTCTTAAGTTTTACCCTAGAATATTAAGTGTGACTAAGTCTCATGTAGGAAATGTTTGTAAATGTACAAAAGATTGCTTTAATTTCTAGTGTAAGTGATGTTTGTGATCCTAACCAGTGATTATATTGATTACAAAGGGTAAACAGGAAACAGGAGAGTAATTTAGCACCTACGAGTTTGTATTTGCTGTCATCTACAGTTCCCTTTGAAGATGAGTGCATAAATACACTCGCAAGTGCCAAGGTACTCCATTGTTTCTTGTTTTGCCTTTGTAGTCAAAATAAACATATTTATGGAATTCAGGTATTTTTCGTGACTTTGATTCATTGTAACCAGTATATAGGAGATGTAGTGTTAGATATTATACAGAAAGTGAAGGATGGAATCAAAACATATAATATCAGCATAGGATTTATAGGATTTTGCACATTAATTTTTACTTTAAGTTTACTTGTAATAAAGAAACAGTTTGCCTTACATAGCTTTTATTTACTTCCAGGCTGAGACTGACACTGCTTAAGCAGGAAACAAATTACTGAAATTAATTGCTATAGAAAACAGATTAATATGTCATGAGATTATAAATATATTCAAGTCTCAAGACATTATGATGAACACTAATAACTGACGTTCAGAATAACTAGTAAGAGATAGATAATGGAGTCAAGCGAAGAAGATAAAGTGATTATTAAGTGTCATATTTGCGAGAAAACATTTCCGTATAATTCCTACCTAATGAGACACATGCTCGTCCATACCGGTGAGAAAAACTTCGCGTGCGATGTCTGCGAAAAAAGGTTTGGCAAAAGATCTGCCTTAAATACTCATTTGTTAACTCATGCTAGTATTAAGAACTTTTTATGCCCTATGTGTGATAAGGCATTCACTACCAAAGGCAATCTAACCGCACACATCACCACACACAGTGACCAAAAGAACTTCGAGTGTAAGATATGCGGAAAAGCATACGCCGCTCAGTCGAGCCTGAGTCGGCATTTAGCCAACCACTCTGGTGAGAAGAGATTTTCTTGTGAAATTTGCAAAAAAGAATTCACTCATAAGAAGAACCTTATTGGACATGCTGTAACACATACTGGAGAAAAGAGATTTGCGTGTGACGTATGTGGAGCGCAGTTCTCTTGGAAATTGAGTTTGTCAGCGCATATGGTAAGACACACTGGTGAGAAAAATTTTAAATGTAAGATGTGCAGTAGACCCTTTTCTCATAAGTCAAATTTAGCTGTTCACATGTTGACTCACAGCAGCAGTGTTAAGAGAGACTTTAAATGTACCATCTGTGAAAAAGCATTTGCTGATAAGTGGATATTGGGTAGGCATATGATCACTCATACTGGTGAAAAGAATTTTGTTTGTTCCGTGTGTGGAAAGGCGTATTCATACAAACGAGAATTAGCTAATCATTTAAAAAAACATCATGAAAACGTGAACAGGGTTGAACCAGAGACTCGCATATATTTAGTTAATAATTCGGGTGATCTAGATAATTTGTCCTTGAATCAAGAAACTGCACCAAGTTCGGAAGCGTCAGACAGTGCACAAGTTCATAATCCCTCAGTAGATCCCCTGAAAATTATAAAAACTGAGCTGCTCATTAATTTTTCGGATTCTGAAATGACGTCTGAAAAATGTGAGAACTTCCCTAGTACTTTTTATATCAAAGTAAAAGAGGAACAGCAAGAGAACTCATCACTTTGCTTGGATGAAAAGTGAGACATCGATTCTGTTGCGAGGCTGGATGTATTAAGCCATTTAAAACCATAGCAAATGCAGGTATTTATAACTTAAACAAAATTTCATTGACTTATTATTCTCTAGTAACTAAGTATGTGAAAAACTAGTTTTGCTTTAGAATATTATGATGCATAGATCATTTCATTTCTTTATGTGGCTGCTTGTAAATGTATTTTCCTTTTCAGACCAATAGATGTGTGTCATCGACACATCGTAGTGAGTATTAAGATGTACCTCCGGACATCGTCTTCAGAGAAAGTGGAAGAGGTGTCAAAATATTATGAGTACTTCCCTACATCTTGCAGTGCCACATATTGCAAATATCAGATTAATGTCCACCACCTTCGAATTGAGACTAGTAGTGACACACAATGACAACAACATTCCCTAGCAAGGAGTGCTACAAGAATTGAAAGCAAACTTATTTACAGGAAGTTTATTATATGATATCATTTAGTTTTGAAAGAAATGTGCCAAGTTATAGCTTCTGATATTAAAGAATATACCCTGTATATGTTAAAGATAAAATGCGATCTTTATATGAATTAGTACTCTCAAATGCTGACCAAATAACACCATTTTATATGTCACAGTTAGTCCCCATTCAAATGGGGGTAGACACAGCTATATTGTGACTGAGGGATTAAAGTTGGATACCCTTCGTAAATTAAAAACAGAGAAAAATCCATATATAAAGCAGTATTTGGGAATGTTTTTATTATTTGAGCGACTTTGTCTGTACAACCAGAAGTACACATTGTTTTGACTAATGATACCTAAGAAACTTATGTACCAATCATAGAAGAAGCAGCTATATAAACAGCAGGTTTTACATAATTGTGGATAATGGCTGTATAAATTCTTTCAATATATATATTTAAATGCTAGAAAAGTAATCAGATATTAATACAAAGTAGGAAGAGAGATAATATACGGATACAGGAAATTGGAAAGAGGTCATAGAAAGGATCAAAGACGAAGGAGGTAGAGTTCAGCATCATGTATTTAGAAAATTGGAATTCGAAAATATTTTTGGCTCATATTAGGGTCACAGCAAGGATAAGAAATTCTTACTGCTGTAATTTTTGGTATGTACTGTATATCGGTTGCATATTACCATAGAATTTCGTTTCTATTTATTTATTGAAGTAGATATTTGTTGCTATATAGACTGAATATATATGATAAATTAAACAAAATAACTATTGCAAATTTGGGTATGCAGTGATCCCCCCATTATCGTGGGGGTTCGTTTCCGGTACCCGGCGCAAAACAGGAAAATTGCGGAGTAGGATCAGCCTATATGTACATAGATATTTTAATTTATTTTTACGTTTACACCGTATAAACTGTATAAACCCTCCCTGTACTGTTAACAAACCACCCTTTACTCCATAAATAACAGCATGCAAGCGTAAATTTATATGACATACTCATGTACATAGGTATTTTACAATTATTTTTATGTTTACTGTATAAACCCTCCCTGCGCTGTTAAAAGACCACCCTTTACTTTATAAATAACAGCATGCAACGTAAATTTATATGTACGTGATAGGTAAACTTACCTTATCTGTTATGGTTAACATTTTCCTTTGCCGCTTAGGCTCACTACAAGAAGCCTTAGAAGATGAAGGATGCTTGGGAGACATTGCAAAGGTTAAAATATGTGAGTAAAAAAATCACAAGCAAAACGTATTAATAATAATAAGCACAACGTGAACGGGGCACACGAGTGAGGCGAGACAATGGAAGATGGTGGAAGCCTTTGTCCGAAACGCTGATAGCGGTAACGTATTTTACATGTTGCAATACTGTTAGTATTTATGTTTTTTACTATTTTGTACTGTTTTATTACTCTTAGGGTAAGAAATACGTTTTTTTATCAATAAAATCATCAAACTACTGGAAATATAAATATATATGCTAGCTCACATAGCTGCGACCCCAATACATTGTACGCTATCGGACACAAGCAAAACGTTTAATAAGCATAACGTGAACGGCGCACATGTGAGTTAGACTGAACGAGCCTTTGTCCGAAACGCTGATAGCGGTATCGTATTTTACATGTTGCAATACTGTTAGTATTTATTTTTTTTACTATATTTTACTGTTTTCTTATTCTTAGGCTTAGAAATACGTTTTTTTATCAATAAAATCATGAAACTACTGGAAATATAAATATATATGCTAGCTCACATAGCTGCGACCCCAATACATTGTATGCTATCGGACACTATTTCGCATGATGCAATACTGTGAGTTATACTGTATGTACGTATATCTAAATTTATGTTTTTTGCTATTTTTTTACTGTTTTATTATTCGTAGGCTGGGAAATAATTTTTTTTATCAATTAGATAATGAAATATGTTTTTTTCAATAAAAAAAATGAAAATACTGAGAATTTTAATTTTTTTAATATTTTATTATTTTTGCATATACCCAAATAATAAAATAATAATTTGTCAAAAAAAAAAACCAAGGTACAGTGAAAACGCGATCCAGCGGGGGATCACTGTATATATTATGTAAACACTCATCATAAAGAGAAATGAATACAGATATGATTCATATATCATGTGGTACTCTCTCTAGAGTACATTTAGAAATGCCCTTGCAGAAGATCGCTGCCTACATTCCGTGTGGATGACCCAAACAAGGAGATGGGGGGGATGGTTGCAGCTCGTTGTCCTCAGGAGGTACATGGAGTGATCGAGGTGTATTAACTCCTGGAGAATGTGCGGTTTGACCTGGCCATCCCTCCATACAGGTGGGATTGCAGTCGTGTTGCGGTTTTTGGTTGATGTATTTATAATACATGAATGTGAACGAGATAGGTACTAATATTTAATGAACCTTAGAGAAATGACTGCCCCAGACAGTATTATGCTTTCTGTGGCTTATAAATGATTGCGTTCAAAAAGCAAAGGGAAATAATTAAAATAGTTATTTTGGTCAAGATTCGTTTTTTGTATCCTTCCTTAACTTGTAGTGTGTGCATAAAACGAATCTTTATCAAGGTTAGTTAAGTTAGTATTGTTAGTTTAGTTAGGTTATGTTAGCTCAAATATTGAAGGATGCATAAAACGAATCGTTACCTTTATTGTTTCTGTGAAATGTTGTGATTTTTCCATTTTATGTGACATTATTAACCCCCATGTGAATGGGGTGATGTCATAAAATAAATGAACCATATCTCCTTTAATGCTTTTCATGTGTTGCATTTCGAAGATTTTGATAATCTAAACAGTGGAATCACTTCAGGCCCATCTCTAGCAGTGAATTACTGTACTTATGATTGCTTATTTGTGTTTGTGGGACAGTACCGCAGCAGCTCCTTGGTAGAGTATGCAACTCGGGAAGTGACTCACCTGAGTTTAATCCCACCTGTGAGCATTTGGAAGAGCATCCGGCCCTACTCCCCCTTATAGCTCCAACATGTCTGTGTCCACCCCCATTCGAATGAGGAATAATTGTAACTCATGAAATGTTGCATTCTTAATGCAGCAGAGTTTATGTGATTCCCCTTTTTTTTTCCTTAATATTTTAAATACTTTGCACAGACACAACCTTTTTTCAAAGCCCTTGCCACTTTTGGGAAGCAAAATGATGCCTAGAGAGATCCTAAAGAAGACCTGCAAGCAAAAGGCACCCTTGCAGTACAACTCCACTGGGCTAAAAAAAACGTAGTAAACTCCTGTAGTAAAATGATAATACTAGCTGGGTGTGACATTCTTTGCCCATCCACACCTTCTCAGTTAATAGTTTTGTGGCACGATAGAATTCAGGGATTTGAAGGATTGCCATCTATGTGCTTCTTTCACTACTCCCATTCCCATGTCAATGTGGGGTTGGGGTTTCTGACTAGGCTCCTCCATAGTCCCGTGGTTTGTGTCTGATCTCTCAGACCTTTCCTTAAATCCATTTTCAGTATTCCTTTTAACTTGTTCTTATGACACAGGAACGCGGGGGACCTTGGTAGTGCAGTGGTTAGAGCTCTCGACTCAGGAAGTGACAAAATCATGTTCGAGCCCCTGGTGGGGTGTTAGGAAGGGTATCCAGCCATACTTCCCCAGCTCCAACCTGTCTGTATCCATCTCCATTTTGAATGGGGATTAATAGTGACACAACAAACAGTAAACATGACACAGGGAACACATTAGTGGAAGTCTTTCTCCACCAACACCAAGGATTTTTCCTTATAGTCTCTGTCTAGTCTTTTCCAAGGTCACACTTGCAAGACAAGACCAGAATTCATTTCTTCATTAACACTGGAGAAAAAGAATTCATATTAAACAACAGTATATTGTACAATTTATTCAGTACTTAATACACCATAAGGAAACTTAGATAAAACATGATCTTTCCAAGCATATTACCTTTCCAATTTTTTATTCATAGTAATCTACCTTTGTCACATACAGTATTTACAGATATCCAACTGTGATTTGGGTTTAAATTAAATGGAGTAACACACAGAGCACTAGGAAGAATCATTGCTTTTTCTAGATATATTTTACTTTAGAAATGCATATTAAAGACTTTCATCATAAAATTTATGCATACTTTTAGTTGAAACAAGCAATTCTATGTAAAGGCACTGACTGTGAACTAATGACTTCCCGGTAATTTTTAACTAGTGTGGTAAATACTGAAAGAAACACACATTGCTATATTTGTTTAGAATATTGTTTTTTATTTTATTTTTCTCTCATGAGATGAAACTGCAGGGGTACACCAGCTGTAGCTGTCAGGTCTCATGGCAGAAGATTTTACCCACATTCCCTGTGAGTGACCCAAGAAGGGTGGTGAGGGGAAAGTGTGGCAGCCCTTTATCCCCAAGGAGCTAAAAGGAGTTATCAACATATGTTAGCTTCTGGTGAATGTGTATGCTATGACATGGCCACCCCTCACAAGAGGGATTTTCTGCTTACTCTGTGGATGACTCGTGCTGGTTGGTGGAGAGGGATTATGCAGCCCTTTATCCCCAAGGAGAGAAAATGAGCGATTGAGATATATTGGCTTCTGGTGAATGTGTGCACTTTGACGTGGCCACTCCACTCCTCTTATGAGGGGGATTGCAGCCAGTGTATATGTGTACGTACTCTCGTTGCTACTGTGCCTGAAAGAAATTTACAAGGTGGTTGAGATCCAGACTACCGTAGTTATCAAGAATCTCCAGAAGCTGAGGAACTCGGCTCTTCACATTCACTCCTTTAAATTTGTACTTATCGATGTATAAATCAGTAATCATACCTGGTAGAGATAAGAAAATAAAATGAGATAACAACACTGACTTATTGATGATACATTAGATTGAATTTTTAAATTAAATCTCACACATACAGTATACGAAGTTAAAAAAATCATGTATACAGTATACAATGCAGTATTTATTTTTAAATTAAAGGAAATCTTATGTATATATTTATAATTACCGTAGAGTCGTTCCAGATGACACGGCTGTTTTCTATATTGGGCTTGCAGGTCATCGGCATTGTTCAGGATATACTGATACTCTGGTGACAGGAAGCTCGTGTCAGGCTCATGGGATCCTAACTCTCGCAGTGCATCAGTCAGAGATACCTAGAATGGACCCTTATCGTCATTGTCTATACTTTATCATTATCCAGAGAGGTACTGAAAGCTCTACAACTGAAGGTCTTTTGGACTTGCATAGGACTCTCCAGGACAACTTGATGTTAGTCTTCCATCAGTTAGGGTTCTTTGTCTAAGCCTACATCTACACTGAATATTCTTTCATATTCGTTACACATCTCTTATTATCCCTCAACATCTGATAAGTCACAACACTTTCCATCTCTGTTTCTCTTTGCTTTATGTTTTCTTCGTTCCCAGGCCTGACAAGGGTAATTTTCTCTGCCCATCCTTGTGTCACATAAAAAAAAAAGAAAATGCAGAAGAGCAGATATGGAATTGGAAGCCCGACAAGAAACTCAGACAATTTGAACTTTTGTATAGAAAATTGACTGATGTAAAGTAGATCAATATTTAAAAGGAAAAAACCAAAGTAGAGTGAAATAAATTATTTTTACCAAAGAGTTTTAAATAATATGCCTTCCTTGTCAGGAATCGAACATGGGATCTCTAGACTAGAACTCCACAGCTTAGGTCACTGTGTCACAGAGGTTGCTAAAAGAGAGGGAACTGGAAAATCTACTGATGTCTTGCATACTTTTTCTGCCTTGATAGTAGCCAACAGTGTGTCACCTGCTGACTTGCTGGAGAAGACAGTAGTTATTTCCTGTCTTATGTTCACAGTTAATCTAAATTCAGGTGGTGTGGACACAGACAGGTTGTAGCTGGGGAATTAAGACTGGATGACCTTCCTAAATTCCCGCGGTGGGCTCAAACATGAATTTGTCACCTCTGTGATACTGCAGTCCCTAATAAGTGTAATACCATGATGAAGTAATTTGGTATTTATCTAAAAATGATATATGTATTTCTGATACATCACCTGCTTTGCAAGTAAAAAACGAGAACAATGGGAGAGAACTTCAGGAGGAACTAAATAATCTGCATGAGTGGTCAGAAAAGTGGCTAATGAAATTCAATACTTCAAAATGTAAGGTAATGAGAATGGGTACAAGTGCAAGAAGGCCCAAGCTTGACTACTCGGTGGCTGGAGTACAACTTCAAGAGACAGAAAATGAGAGAGACCTAGGAGTAAACCTACTGGCAGATTTGTCTCCAGAAATACATATAAATGGCATAGTAAGGGCAGCATATGCATTCTTATCAAATGTAAGGGTAGCCTTCAGGCACATGGACAAGGAAATGTTCAGAAATATTTATGTAACCTATGTGAGGCCAAAACTCGAATATGCAGCCCCCTTTTGGAATCCGCACTTGAAAAAGCACATAGCTAAGCTTGAAAAAGTTCAAAGACATGCCACGAAACTGGTGCCAGAAATACGCAATCTCAGTTATGATGAGAGGCTGAGGGAATTAGACTTACCATCACTCGAAGCTAGAAGAGTAAGGGGGGATATGGTGACAGTCTTTAAATTCCTTCATGGTTATGATAGAGTGGATAGGGATCGATATATCGATATGGCTGGCTCTAGAACTAGAGGTCATAGTTTGAAGCTTCGTAAGAAAACTTCTTTGCAGGATGTAAGGAAATACTTTTTCAGTGTAAGAGTAGTTGATAATTGAATTGGCTAAGCGAGGAGGTAGTTAATGCTATCTCAATCCATAGTTTTAAGGACAGGTATGATAAGTATCACTAAGTGTAAAATGGAACCGATGAGACGGGAAGATACGAGCTTTGGGCTCTTTCCCGTAAACACAATTAGGTAATCACCTGTACCCATTCTCAATACCTTACATTCAGAAGTACTTAATTTCATTAGCCACTTTTATGACCACTCATGCAGACTATTTAGGTCTTCATGAAGTTCTCTACCATTGTTCTCGTCTCTTAAGTTCACAACCTCTTCATCATCTGCAAACATATTTAAAAATTAATTTACAGACTCTGGTAGGGCATATACACATACAAGGAATAAAGTGGCCCTAAAATTGAACCCTGTGGAACTCCGCTACTAACCCTTCTGCATTCAGACGCTGAGTGTCTTGCTCTAACCCGCTGTTCTCTTCTTCCTAAGTAAGTCTTTTTTCATTCCAAGACATTTCCACCTATTCTCGCCATTGCTTTCAACTTATTAATAAGTCTCCCGTGTGGAACAGTGTCAAATGATTTCTGGAAGTCTAGGAATATGCAATCTGCCCAGCCCTCTCTTTCCTGTAAGATTCGGCTTACCTCATCATAAAATTCTAATAAGTTTGTTACTGTTGATCTACCTCCTCTGAAGCCATGTTGTCTCACTAACAAAAAGTTGAAAGCTTCCAAGTGAAGAGAGATATGTTTCCTTAGTAGTTTCTCCATAACTTTGCAGACTATGCTGGTCAAGGAAACTGATCTATAGTTTAGAGCTGTAATCCTCCTTCCCTTTATTATTATTATTATTATAATTATTATTATTACTATCATTATTATTATTATTATTATTATTATTATTATTTTTGCTTTGCACTGCATGCACCAAGATTATATATATATATATATATATATATATATATATATATATATATATATATATATATATATATATAAATATATATATATCAAAAGTGCGCATATATATATATATATATATATATATATATATATATATATATATATATATATATATATATCAAAAGTGCGCATATATATATATATATATATATATATATATATATATATATATATATATATATATATATATATATATATATATATATATATATATATGTGTGTGTGTGTGTGTGATTACCTAATTGTGTTTACGGGAAAGAGCCCAAAGCTCGTATCTTCCCGTCTCCTCATCGGTTCCATTTTAGACTTAGTGATACTTATCATACCTGTCCTTAAAACTATGGATTGAGATAGCATTAACTACCTCCTCGCTGAGCCAATTCCAATTATCAACTACTCTTACACTGAAAAGTATTTCCTTACATCCTGCAAAGAAGTTTTCTTACGAAGCTTCAAACTATGACCTCTAGTTCTAGAGCCAGCCATATCAAAATATCGATCCCTATCCACTCTATCATAACCATGAAGGAATTTAAAGACTCACCATATCCCCCCTCACTCTTCTAGCTTCGAGTGATGGTAAGTCTAATTCCCTCAGCCTCTCATCATAACTGAGATTGCGTATTTCTGGCACCAGTTTCGTGGCATGTCTTTGAACTTTTTCAAGCTTAGCTATGTGCTTTTTCAAGTGCGGATTCCAAAAGGGGGCTGCATATTCGAGTTTTGGCCTCACATAGGTTACATAAATATTTCTGAACATTTCCTTGTCCATGTGCCTGAAGGCTACCCTTACATTTTATAAGAATGCATATGCTGCCCTTACTATGCCATTTATATGTATTTCTGGAGACAAATCTGCCAGTATGTTTACTCCTAGATCTCTCTCATTTTCTGTCTCTTGAAGTTGTACTCCAGCCACTGAGTAGTCAAGCTTGGGCCTTCTTGCACTTGTACCCATTCTCATTACCTTACATTTTGAAGTATTGAATTTCATTGGCCACTTTTCTGACCACTCATGCAGATTATTTAGATCCTCCTGAAGTTCTCTACCATTGTTCTCGTTTTTTACTTTCTTCACAATCTTTGCATCATCTGCAAACATATTCATGAATGAATTTACAGACTCTGGTAGGTCATTTACATATACAAGGAACAAAAGTGGCCCTAAAACTGAACCCTGTGGAACTCCACTACTAACTCTTCTCCATTCAGACACTGAGTGTCTTACTCTGACCCTTTGTTCCCTTCCTTCTAAGTAAGTTTTTATCCATTCCAAAACATTTCCACCTATTCTAGCCATTGATTGCAGCTTCCTAATAAGTCTCCCATGTGGAACAGTGTCAAACGCTTTCTGGAAGTCTAGGAATATGCAATCTGCCCAGCCCTCTCTTTCCTGTAAGATTTGGCTTACCTCATCATAAAATTCTAATAAGTTTGTTACTGTCGATCTATCTTCTCTGAAGCCATGTTGCCTCACTGACAAAAAGTTGAAGGATTCCAAGTGAAGAGAGATATGTTTCCTTAGTAGTTTCTCCATAACTTTGCAAACTATGCTGGTCAAGGAAACTGGTCTATAGTTCAGAGCCGTATCCCTCCTTCCCTTTTTGAAGATAGGTATCACATTTGCTTGTTTCCAGCATCTTGGAATCTCCCCCGACTCCAGTGACTCCTTAAATATGATACTTAGTGCCACTGATATTGTGTTTGTGCATTTTTTAAGCACATGAGGGGATATGTCATCAGGACCTGTAGCTTTATGAATATCTAAATCCATCAGCGCTTTGCATACTTCTGTGGCTGTAAGGTTGATGTTCTCTAATACCGGCCCTTGAGCTTCTATCACTGCAATCTGAGGGGGTGGGGTATTTTCTACTGTAAAAACTGACTTAAACTCCTTGTTCAATTCTTTGCAGATCTCTTCATCCGTCTCAGTGATGCTTCCATCCGCTCTCTTTAGCCTTAAAACCTGTTCTTTTACCTTCAGTTTTCCTCTGATAAAGCTGTGGAAAAGCTTGGGATTTTCTTTAGCCTTCCTGGTGATGTCCCTCTCATAGTCTCTCTCTGCCTCTCTCCTTTTCCTTAGGTAGTCATTTCTTGCTCTTTTGTAGGTTTGCCAGGCATTTATGTTTTTTCTCCTCCTATACCTTTTCCAGCATTTGTCTCTCCACTCCTTAGCTCTTTTACACCCATTATCGAACCATTTCTCTCTGGCATGAATTACACCTACTTTGGTGAAAGGTATGCAGCAATGTACTATCTTCCCATATTTCTCACAAAAGATGTCATACATTTCTTGTACAGATTTGTTGTAAAATAAGGTTCTCCAGTCAATAATTGCAAAAAGCTCATTCATTTTGATGTAATCTCCTTTCGGATAGTTCCTCCTCATGTCCTCAGTGCCTCTATTCTCAGGAAGAATATCTTCAATTATATACTCCATCAACAACACACAGTGGTCACTCTTTCCAATTGGTGGTTCATACTCAATATTTTCAATATCCAACACATTATCTGTGAACACTAGATCAAGTAGTGATGGCTCATCCCCACCCCTGGCCCTTGTTGGTTCCATTACATGTTGGTGTAGGAAATTCCCTTGTACGCAATCTAGGAATCTTGCCCCGAATGAGTCCTCACCACTGTGTGGGTCAAGATTTATCCAAAAATCTATCTCTTTATGATTAAAGTCTCCCATAATCAAAATCCTACATTTTTTTCCCGTGCCATGTTAACAACTGAGTTTATGACTTCAATAGTACCTATATGACTTTCCTCATAAATTTCAAGCCTATTTTGGTTCCTTGGTGGGTTGTATACAACAGTTATTATAATGCTCTCTGACCCAGTATTTATGCGAGCAACAAGAAATTCATTGAACTCACTTTCAATAGCCAAGTTTATTTCTTCAACTTGAATCCTTTCACTTATGAGCAGTGCTATCCCTCCACCAGTCCTCTCAGATCTTTCAACCCTTAGTATTCTGAAGCCCTTAGGAAAAACTGTGACACTGCTTATGTCCTCACTCAACTTAGTCTCTGTAATTGCTACTATATCTGCCTTACTGTTGTGAATCCTATCTTTTAATTCTACTGCCTTACCAGCTAATCCATCAGCATTTGTGTATAACAATCTTAATGAGGCCCCATCCCCTGATCTTCTGTGTGTGTGTGTGTGTGATTACCTAATTGTTCTAATTGTGATTACCTAATTGTGTTTACGGGAAAGAGCCCAAAGCTCGTATCTTCCCGTCTCCTCATCGGTTCCATTTTATACTTAGTGATACTTACCATGCCTGTCCTTAAAACTATGGATTGAGATAGCATTAACTACCTCCTCGCTTAGCCAATTCCAATTATCAACTACTCTTACACTGAAAAAGTATTTCCTTACATCCTGCAAAGAAGTTTTCTTACGAAGCTTCAAACTATGACCTCTAGTTCTAGAGCCAGCCATATCAAAATATCGATCCCTATCCACTCTATCATAACCATGAAGGAATTTAAAGACTCTCACCATATCCCCCCCTCACTCTTCTAGCTTCGAGTGATGGTAAGTCTAATTCCCTCAGCCTCTCATCATAACTGAGATTGCGTATTTCTGGCACCAGTTTCGTGGCATGTCTTTGAACTTTTTCAAGCTTAGCTATGTGCTTTTTCAAGTGAGGATTCCAAAAGGGGGCTGCATATTCGAGTTTTGGCCTCACATAGGTTACATAAATATTTCTGAACATTTCCTTGTCCATGTGCCTGAAGGCTACCCTTACATTTGATAAGAATGCATATGCTGCCCTTACTATGCCATTTATATGTATTTCTGGAGACAAATCTGCCAGTATGTTTACTCCTAGATCTCTCTCATTTTCTGTCTCTTGAAGTTGTACTCCAGCCACCGAGTAGTCAAGCTTGGGCCTTCTTGCACTTGTACCCATTCTCATTACCTTACATTTTGAAGTATTGAATTTCATTAGCCACTTTTCTGACCACTCATGCAGATTATTTAGATCCTCCTGAAGTTCTCTACCATTGTTCTCGTTTTTTACTTTCTTCACAATCTTTGCATCATCTGCAAACATATTCATGAATGAATTTACAGACTCTGGTAGGTCATTTACATATACAAGGAACAAAAGTGGCCCTAAAACTGAACCCTGTGGAACTCCACTACTAACTCTTCTCCATTCAGACACTGAGTGTCTTACTCTAACCCTCTGTTCCCTTCCTTCTAAGCAAGTTTTTATCCATTCCAAAACATTTCCACCTATTCTAGCCATTGATTGCAGCTTCCTAATAAGTCTCCCATGTGGAACAGTGTCAAACGCTTTCTGGAAGTCTAGGAATATGCAATCTGCCCAGCCCTCTCTTTCCTGTAAGATTTGGCTTACCTCATCATAAAATTCT
>JAXCGZ010010426.1:25000-31582 GCA_037179515.1 Halocaridina rubra | reverse complement strand
GTGATTACCTAATTGTGTTTACGGAAAAGAGCCCAAAGCTCGTATCTTCCCGTCTCCTGATCGGTTCCATTTTTAGACTTAGTGATACTTATCATACCTGTCCTTAAAACTATGGATTGAGGTAGCATTAACTACCTCCTCGCTTAGCGAATTCCAATTATCAACTACTCTTACACTGAAAAAGTATTTCCTTACATCCTGCAAACAAGTTTTCTTCCGAAGCTTCAAACTATGACCTCTAGTTCTAGAGCCAGCCATATCGAAATATCGATCCCTATCCACTCTATCATAACCATGAAGGAATTTAAAGACTGTCACCATATCCCCCCTTACTCTTCTAGCTTCGAGTGATGGCAAGTCTAATTCCCTCAGCCTCTCATCATAACCGAGATTGCGTATTTCTGGCACCAGTTTCGTGGCATGTCTTTGAACTTTTTCAAGCTTAGCTATGTGCTTTTTCAAGTGCGGATTCCAAAAGGGGGCTGCATATTCGAGTTTTGGCCTCACATAGGTTACATAAATATTTCTGAACATTTCCTTGTCCATGTGCCTGAAGGCTACCCTTACATTTGATAAGAATGCATATGCTGCCCTTACTACGCCATTTATATGTATTTCTGGAGACAAATCTGCCAGTATGTTTACTCCTAGATCTCTCTCATTTTCTGTCTCTTGAAGTTGTACTCCAGCCACCGAGTAGTCAAGCTTGGGCCTTCTTGCACTTGTACCCATTCTCATTACCTTACATTTTGAGGTATTGAATTTCATTAGCCACTTTTCTGACCACTCATGCAGATTATTTAGATCCTCCTGAAGTTCTCTACCATTGTTCTCGTTTTTTACTTTCTTCACAATCTTTGCATCATCTGCGAACATATTCATGAATGAATTTACAGACTCTGGTAGGTCATTTACATATACAAGGAACAAAAGTGGCCCTAAAACTGAACCCTGTGGGACTCCACTACTAACTCTTCTCCATTCAGACACTGAGTGTCTTACTCTAACCCTCTGTTCCCTTCCTTCTAAGTAAGTTTTTATCCATTCCAAGACATTTCCACCTATTCTAGCCATTGATTGCAGCTTCTTAATAAGTCTCCCATGTGGAACAGTGTCAAACGCTTTCTGGAAGTCTAGGAATATGCAATCTGCCCAGCCCTCTCTTTCCTGTAAGATTTGGCTTACCTCATCATAAAATTCTAATAAGTTTGTTACTGTTGATCTTCCTTCTCTGAAGCCATGTTGCCTCACTGACAAAAAGTTGAAGGATTCCAAGTGAAGAGAGATATGTTTCCTTAGTAGTTTCTCCATAAGTTTGCAAACTATGCTGGTCAAGGAAACTGGTCTATAGTTCAGAGCCGTATCCCTCCTTCCCTTTTTGAAGATAGGTATCACATTTGCTTGTTTCCAGCATCTTGGAATCTCCCCCGACTCCAATGACTCCTTAAATATGATACTTAGTGCCACTGATATTGTGTTTGCGCATTTTTTAAGCACATGAGGGGATATGTCATCAGGACCTGTAGCTTTATGAACATCTAAATCCATCAGCGCTTTGCATACCTCTGTGGCTGTAAGGTTGATGTTCTCTAATACCGGCCCTTGAGCTTCTATCACTGCAATCTGAGGGGGTGGGGTATTTTCTACTGTAAATACTGACTGAAACTCCTTGTTCAATTCTTTGCAGATCTCTTCGTCCGTCTCAGTGATGCTTCCATCCGCTCTCTTTAGCCTTAAAACCTGTTCTTTTACCTTCAGTTTTCCTCTGATAAAGCTGTGGAAAAGCTTGGGATTTTCTTTAGCCTTCCTGGTGATGTCCCTCTCATAATCTTTCTCTGCCTCTCTCCTTTTACTTAGGTAGTCATTTCTTGCTCTTTTGTAGGTTTGCCAGGCATTTATGTTTTTTCTCCTCCTATACCTTTTCCAGCATTTGTCTCTCCACTCCTTAGCTCTTTTACACCCATTATCGAACCATTTCTCTCTGGCATGAATTACACCTACTTTGGTGACAGGTATGCAGCAATCTACTATCTTCCCATATTTCTCACAAAAGATGTCATACATTTCTTGTACAGATTTGTTGTAAAATAAGGTTCTCCAGTCAATAACTGCAAAAAGCTCATTCATTTTGATGTAATCTCCTTTCTGATAGTTCCTCCTCATGTCCTCAGTGCCTCTACTCTCAGGAAGAATGTCTTCAATGATATACTCCATCAACAACACACAGTGGTCACTCTTTCCAATTGGTGGTTCATACTCAATATTTTCAATATCCAACACATTATCTGTGAACACCAGATCAAGTAGTGATGGCTCGTCCCCACCCCTGGCTCTTGTTGGTTCCATTACATGTTGGTGTAGGAAATTCCCTTGTACGCAATCTAGGAATCTTGCCCCAAAGGAGTCCTCACCACTGTGTGGGTCAAGATTTATCCAATCTATCTCTTTATGATTAAAGTCTCCCATAATCAAAATCCTACATTTTTTCTCCCGCGCCATGTTAACAACTGAGTTTATGACTTCAATCGTACCTATATGACTTTCCTCATAAATTTCAAGCCTATTTTGGTTCCTTGGTGGGTTGTATACAACAGTTATTATAATGCTCTCTGACCCAGTATTTATGCGAGCAACAAGAAATTCCCTGAACTCACTTTCTATAGCCAAGTTTATTTCTTCAACTTGAATCCTCTCACTTATGAGCAGTGCTATCCCTCCACCAGTCCTCTCAGATCTTTCGACCCTTAGTATTCTGAAGCCCTTAGGAAAAACTGTGACACTGTTTATGTCCTCACTCAACTTAGTCTCTGTAATTGCTACTATATCTGCCTTACTGTTGTGAATCCTATCTTTTAATTCTACTGCCTTACCAGCTAATCCATCAGCATTTGTGTATAACAATCTTAATGAGGCCCCATCCCCTGATCTTCTGTCATTATCTTCTTTATCTCCCCTTTGTCTGGAAGTATTATCCATGTGTGACGTGATTCCTGTATCCGAATTTGAGACCTGAATTTACGATTCTTTGTGGAATATTCGGGTAGATATTCTGCAGATAAAACAAAGCCCTTTTTAGGAGCAATCTTACCTGAGGAGTGTAAAAGAGTTACCTGAGGAGGAGGAAACACGGAAACATTTTTTTTAAAGGAGGGAGGAATTATGCATGAGAAGGAGGAGGAGGAAACAATGTTTTAGAAAAGGAGGGAAGAATTATACATGAGGAGCAGGATGTGGGAGCAATGTCTCAGAAGAGGAGGGATCAATGTTTCAGAACATGAGGAAGGAGCAGTGTTAACTGAGGAGGAGAGGACCTTACCTGAGAAGGAGAAAGTAATGCTACCTGAAAAGGAAGAGATTCTCTCTTAATCTACATACGAGGTATTTGTAATCTCTCTCTCTCTCTCTCTCTCTCTCTCTCTCTCTCTCTCTCTCTCTCTCTCGTATTTACGGATTTTTTTCATTATGGACAAAATTTGGTGGATATTCCGTGAGAAAAGACAAACCACAACCTCTGTAGCACTGTTGCCAGAACGCATGTTGTAAGAACACATAAATGAAGAAGAAAAGTATTTTACTTTCATTTTTCTAGAAGCTGTGTGAATTATTTTTAATTAATTTTCCCACAAGAAAATGATTGTTTTTTTTATTATTATTTCTACAAGCCATTGATACGTCATCGTGGATATTTGATTACGTGTACGAGTTCTTGTCGAAATTACGGGGGGGGGGGAGAAATATATTGAGTTTAGCATATTACTCATATTAACTAGTTTCTGAATTTTGATTAAAATCTCTAACGCTTCAAAAGAGATAAATAGCAGTATTATTACTCATTCTCTCTCTCTCTCTCTCTCCTCTCTCTCTCTCTCTCTCTCTCTCTCTCTCTTCTCTCTCTCTCTCTCTCTCTCTCTCTCTCTCTCTCTCTCTCTCTCTCTCTCTCTCTAGTTCGATAAATACATGTGCAAGTACTGAGAGAGAGAGAGAGAGAGAGAGAGAGGAGAGAGAGAGAGAGAGAGAGAGAGAGAGAGAGAGAGAACAAACCATCTTTTTTTTTTTTTTTTGTGTGTGCCAAAATACACAGTAAACTGAAGGATATACACAATCTCAACTCTCTCAACTTATTGTTACTGTTTCGGCTACCCAGCTAAACTGAATGGTTGTATGTGTAATAACTTAACTGTTATTACCCAATTGTGCTTACGGGAAAGAACTCCAAGCTCGTAAATCCCCATATCCTGGTCGGTTCCATTTTGTACTTAGTGATACTTATCATACTTGTCCTTAAAACTATGAATTGAGTTACCATCAACTAGCCCCTCACTAAGCCAATTCCATTCATCATCTATTCTTACACGAAAAAAATACTTCCTTTCATCCTGCAAAGTAGTTTTCTAACTAAACTTCAAATTATGACCTCTATCTAGAGACAGCCATCTTAAAATATTTATCCCTATCCACTCTGTCAACACCATGAAGGAATTAAAAACTGTCACCATACCCCCCCTCATTCTTCTAGCTTCGAGTGATGGTAATTCTAATTCCCTCAGCCTCTCCTCATGACTGAGATTGCGTATTTCTGGCACCACTTTGTTTCATGTCTCTGAACTATTTCTAGCTTATATATGTGCATTTTCAAGTGCGGATTCCAAAAGGGGGCTGCATGGTCAAGCTGTGGCCTCACATAAGTTACATAAATATTTCTGAATATATCCTCGTTCATGTGTCTGAAGGCTACCCTTACCTTTGCTAGGAAAGCATATGCTGTCCTTACTATGCCAATTATATGCATTTCCTGAGACAGAATCTCTCATTCTCCGTCTCTTAAAGTTCTGCTTCTGCTATTGAACATCCAAGCTTGGGCCTTCTAGGATTCGATCATGGATCTGTCACCTCCCGAGTCTTGTGCTGAAACTACTGAGCTACCGCTGTCCCCTCATTAGGGCAAGGTCACAGAGAACGAATCCTCATGTAACACTTAGTCTTGTGGGTTTAAGCTTATTATGTTCTTCTTAAGGCTTCGAGAGTACAACACTGTTTTTTTTTTTATTAGTTCAAACTAAACTAAAGCGTATGCTGCCTTTAATATGCCATTTATATGGCTATCAGGAGACAAATTTGTAAATACATTAAACCCTAGTTCTCTTTAGCTCTCAGATTCTCTCCGTGTATGTGTGTGTGTGTGTGATTACCTAATTGTGATTACCTAATTGTGTTTACGGGAAAGAGCCCAAAGCTCGTATCTTCCCGTCTCCTGATCGGTTCCATTTTAGACTTAGTGATACTTATCATACCTGTCCTTAAAACTATGGATTGAGATAGCATTAACTACCTCCTCGCTTAGCCAATTCCAATTATCAACTACTCTTACACTGAAAAAGTATTTCCTTACATCCTGCAAAGAAGTTTTCTTACCAAGCTTCAAACTATGACCTCTAGTTCTAGAGCCAGCCATATCAAAATATCGATCCCTATCCACTCTATCATAACCATGAAGGAATTTAAAGACTGTCACCATATCCCCCCTCACTCTTCTAGCTTCGAGTGATGGTAAGTCTAATTCCCTCGGCCTCTCATCATAACTGAGATTGCGTATTTCTGGCACCAGTTTCGTGGCATGTCTTTGAACTTTTTCAAGCTTAGCTATGTGCTTTTTCAAGTGCGGATTCCAAAAGGGGGCTGCATATTCGAGTTTTGGCCTCACATAGGTTACATAAATATTTCTGTGTGTGTGTGTGTATGTGTGTGTGATTACCTAATTGTGTTTACGGGAATGAGCCCAAAGCTCGTATCTTCCCGTCTCCTGATCGGTTCCATTTTTAGACTTAGTGATACTTATCGTACCTGTCCTTAAAACTATGGATTGAGATAGCATTAACTACCTCCTCGCTTAGCGAATTCCAATTTTCAACTACTCTTACACTGAAAAAGTATTTTCCTTACATCCTGCAAACAAGTTTTCTTACGAAGCTTCAAACTATGACCTCTAGTTCTAGAGCCAGCCATATCGAAATATCGATCCCTATCCACTCTATCATAACCATGAAGGAATTTAAAGACTGTCACCATATCCCCCCTTACTCTTCTAGCTTCGAGTGATGGCAAGTCTAATTCCCTCAGCCTCTCATCATAACCGAGATTGCATATTTCTGGCACCAGTTTCGTGGCATGTCTTTGAACTTTTTCAAGCTTAGCTATGTGCTTTTTCAAGTGCGGATTCCAAAAGGGGGCTGCATATTCGAGTTTTGGCCTCACATAGGTTACATAAATATTTCTGAACATTTCCTTGTCCATGTGCCTGAAGGCTACCCTTACATTTGATAAGAATGCATATGCTGCCCTTACTACGCCATTTATATGTATTTCTGGAGACAAATCTGCCAGTATGTTTACTCCTAGATCTCTCTCATTTTCTGTCTCTTGATGTGTGTGTGTGTGTGTGTGTGTGTTTGTGTGTGTGTGTGTGTGTGTGTGTGTGTGTGTGTGTGTGTGTGTGTGTGTGTGTGTGTGTGTGTGTGTGTGTGATTACCTAATTGTGATTACCTAATTGTGTTTACGGGAAAGAGCCCAAAGCTCGTATCTTCC
>JAXCGZ010010426.1:17500-20000 GCA_037179515.1 Halocaridina rubra | reverse complement strand
TGTGTCACATTGATTCGAGAAATAAGTGAAAATAAATTTTTGCAGAAGCTTTTGTCGACTACCGCAGAAATTTATAGCAGTGAGGAGCAGTTACCAACATAACAGAACATTATTATCAACCTTTTTCGCGAATATTGCTATATATTCATCAAAAATAAATATAAGCGGAATGAAAGTTGCCGATATTAACAAGTAAAATGTTTCTCATAACTTTCTAAATATAATTAAAATCATAATATAGTTTTTTATAGAACTTACGAATATATTGTACATGTTGGTATCCATAAGTACCCCTGCACCTCTGACAACATCATCAGCTGATTGAGACTCTATGACTTCAAGAGCTCAGATCATGGCGAGCAGTCATTAATGGTGCTTTTTAGGGGTAATATCGCGACTTTGGTCCCTCTGACCCTACACGGGCGAATATTAGAAGTCACTTCATCTCCTCGAAACCGTTTTACACGAGTTAAAACAGTAACTTGAAAAATATTCAATTATTCACAATCCATCTCGATTTTTGTCTTCTGCTGCAGTTTTTTGTCCTTTAATTATTAACCAAAGATGATGTTTAAGAACAAGAAATTTTGGCTGTTTTTAGACGTTTTTGCTCTTGTGTGTGTTTGTGGTAAGTATTATTTTTTTTTTCTTTATAATATTTGGGGAATTGGAAACAATAGAGTACTCGACTCTGGAATTGGCAGACCGGTGATAGTCCACTTTTGGGCCCAAGGAAGGTCATCCAGCCTTAATTCCCCAGTCACACTCCGTCTGTGTCCACCCCTATGTTGGGGACAAATAATGATATAAAAGGAGGATTATTAATTATTACTTTTTAATCTTGGGTATTTCTATTTTTTTTATATTTTCAATTCACTCAAGGTGTGAAAGTAAACATTTACCCTTATAGTAGCACATTGTATGACCATAAGACAAGAGGGCAGGAAGGAAAGGGTAGTGGTGTATCTTCTAGCTAGCACTTCAATAAGAGCTAAACTGGATATTGCTCATGACTCAATTACAAGGAATATTGGTAAATTTTTAGAAGAGGGGATTACAAAGAAAAGTTGAAATAAAACACATTTTTGGTGCATCTTAATCTAGCCTAACCTCACCAAGGGGCATGCATCCTCCCCACCCGGGGGCTTCATATTCCATTAATCCCCATAACTGAAATAATACATTAGCATATTTCTACTCTGACAACCCCATGGGTAGATAACGGGTAGGTTTTTGTTCATATCTGTGAATGTTCGTAACTCGGTTGTTTGTAAATATGAAAGCTTCTGTATGCCCACATCTAAATAAATAGTATCAAACTCAATAATTTTGCACTGAAAATCATTAGAGGAAACATGTGTCTATATCATGTATGGGAGTAAACTAGTTACTATTACTAACTGGGGAGCTATATCCCCAGACCCCCCCTTTACATAAGCAAACTACCCTAGCCAAAACTAACCATATATAAGGAGATAATTGTGCCTCAACGTCATAACTACCCCATAAAATGCTCTAGTAAATATTTATTCAGAAAATGTGGCATGGTTAGGTTATGCAAAATAGTGTATTAAATCGGACCATAGTTATAAATGAATATAAATAATGCAACTACTAAATTTTATGATTTGTGGCTCTGTTTTGTTGAGTACTTGTAAATGATCTTTAAAACAATCCATCCGATTCATTTGTCCCTAGTATCCCATGCCTGTAATCAAGTGAAAACAGTTCATGCTGCTGTAAGCAGCTGATAGCAGTTCATACTGCATTAACACTGTACAGTACATTCACCGTCCGTGTACTTAGTATGACGCATCTTTGTGCTTGACCCTTTCCTTGTATCGTTCACGCTGGGTATTGGTATTCTTGAAGATATATGTAGGCTTGGGAATACTAATTAGTCTACAAGTTTAAGGGGAAGTTCTATACTTTCAAAACTTTTAATAGGAACATCATTGTACTGTTCAGGTTCATAAATGTTGTATGTAGTCGGCATTTAACTCTTTCTTCTTGCTTAAGTTCTTATTGCGATCTTATCTAGCCTTATGTTTGGCTGATACTCTACATTTAATTTTTTTTTTTAATGGTTTGTCTCATTATTCCATATTTTGGGGTGAACACAGACAGATTGAGGCTGGGAAAGTAAGACCGGATGCCCTCCCTATCGCCCTGCTGTGGGATTGAATGCAGATTCGTCACCTCCCAATATGAGCACTCTACCAATTATGCTACGGTGGTCCCCACTGTCCTTTCACGATAATTATAAAAAAATTTCAATTGCATTGGAAGCTGTAGAATAAGTAACTGATTATGAGTTCAAACTCATACTGCTTGTGCTGTTCATTATGCAGAAGCTCCCCTACTTCTGAACAACTGAGTTATGAGCAATACCGACCCATTATTTAACCATATATTAATGCATATATTTCTGCACTGTGCTGTAGTATTACATTATTGTAACTGTGTTCATGTATGTATTACTGTACTGTATTATTACATT
>JAXCGZ010010426.1:0-12500 GCA_037179515.1 Halocaridina rubra | reverse complement strand
GGGATAACATAAAGGAATGCGTGGAGGAGCGAGTTCCAGAAGTGAAGGATGTGAAAGAGGACCCGCTTTCCATAAACCTAGATCAATTGCTAATAAACGAAGAAAATTGCAAGTAAGTTTGGTATTAACTTTTTTTTTTTTTTTTTAAGAGCCGTATTTTTTCTCTATTTCTGTATATATTTCTTAATTAATGGAATTACTGTATTCCATTTTGTTCTTAATTTATAGTATTGTTTTATCTTAGCAGTTAGAAGTTGAATTATGAACTGATTTCTAGGGTATATGTTCGTTTTAGCCCCCCTTCTGTGACTAACCTCACTGAAGTAGGGCTTGCCTGAAACAATGTACCAATCCATATAGATAACTTTTACTTAATTTCTGAAATGCACTTCAGGAAGGTCACTGCCATGCATCACTGTGTTGTGGAGTGGACAGAGAAATGTGATGATTCAACACCAGCCAATATTCTGGACTCCCTCATCACCCAGGTGTTAAAGGTCACGCCCTGCAAGGAAGTGCCGGTGACCCCGGGTCCTCTCTCGGCAGCACGTGACCTCGTGCCCTGCATGTTGACCTTGTTCGGTGCAGCTCTCACAGCGGCCAATATTCTCCTGTAGTCCGTTATTGTAGTCCATAAGACTAATTTAGTCTAATCTCTGAAAAGAATGAACTTTAGGCTATGGAGTCCAGTTTTTGCAAGGATTGAAGGAATGTGTTAGACTTGTGAAGTCTACTTATGAAAGGTCTACACCAGTGGTTCTCAACCGGGGTCCATGTAATATTCCTGGGGGTCCACACGCAAAATATAATAAATTGGGGGTCCACAGTGATATTTTGGTGGTCCATGAAGCAATTCCACTTCAGAAAGGTTTTTATTACTAAAAATAAAATTCCCATATTGATATAAGTAGAGAATATATATGAATGATTCTTTCTCACTGTATTTCTTTTATAATTCCTTTTCACCTATCTTCTCATCCATCGGTCAGTGGCAAGAACAAACGAAGGTGAAAATCTCTTATCTTTACTCAGAAAGCAGGCAGCGAGCTTTAATGTTTATTTTCAGGGCAATTATCTATCTTCTTTAGCGCAGTCTGTGACCTTTGATCAGCAATGACAATAGTCAAAGACTGCTCTTATCGAGGAATGATTAATGGCATTAAGATCTTCAGTAGCAGGGATGATTTCCGGTACAATTATTAACTCGGTGCCTATAAAAGTCGACATGATCCAAACGGTTCACTTCAGTATTATGTTGAACTCCATCGTGACAAGGTAAGAGATATTACAAAGTTCCTAGTACATACATACTTGCATTACTTTTTCTGAAATTTCCCGCTTCAGTATTAAAATCTTTTTTCCAGTTTGAAAGACTTTAGGAAAAAATGGCTAAATATTTTGTTTTAATACAAATTTGAAACTTAAATTTATAATTTGGTAGTTATCTGAAATATATAAGCTTTGAGAAATCTAAAGATATCAAAAGTGATCATAACGGAATAAATTTGATAACAATAATCAATGACTTGGAGATTTCTTTTTTCATTTAACAGTTATTTTAACATACATTTTTATTTACCTTGACATTATGCACTGTATTATGTAAATACGTGTTTTATTTGTAGCAAAATTTTCTAATTTCTTAGTAATTTATATAGCTATGAAGGGGTCCACAAAAAAAAAGGGGGGGGGTCCATGGGTAAAAAAATGTTGAGAACCACTGGTCTACACTATTAAGAATTTTAATTTTGGTATTGAAAGGAATGGATTCTTAAGCCTTTGGATTATGGTACTGAAAAGAAGGGAACATTAAAAAAATTTCATATGGGTCCTACTTTTCAAGTTTAAATAAATGTTGCAAATTATGATATATGGAATTAAGCAGAATTAGCTATTGAAAAGATGTTTTTTGAAACCCATTTATTCTTGAGCCTGAAGTATAGATAAATTTCTTGCTAATGATATTGTATCGCATTTGATGCTATCTACTCTTAATATCTATATGGAAATGAACAGTAAAATCACGTAAAAGCTTCATTTTGCTCAAAATAAGCTGTTATCATACTTTTCTGTTGGCACCAAACGAAATTAAATAGGATTTGCTACTTATTATTAGTCTAAAAACTAGGATCTGTTTTATGTATCAGTGTTAATGCACGTCGTCCTGATGTAGAATATTAAGAATAAATGAATGTACTTTTTTGCAGCATCGTAGAATGCATTAGATTTTCAATTAAGGCAACTTATTATTTTCCAATGACTAAAAATAAATATATTTTGTGTTATGTAGGTTGAATACTTTTTTTTTTAAATTTTAATATATACCAGGCTGCACATGTATAGCAAGCCTCATATGAATAGCTCACGTGATAAAGGCCCAAGACTTAACTATTCCTTCTCTCGGAGGCATTGAGAAATATTAACTGGAGATTTTGATTTTAGGTCATGTGTGATCTCTATATTCCTTCCGTGTTACAAAAGGATAAGACTCGTTAATTTTGTTAAACATTTGTTCATGTATGTAAATATTCAAATAAGTACATTGAGTGTCAGTGTTCTTATGCATTCCACTATTAATGCAATCTTGCTGCTTCAGAGACAAATGTGCATTGCAAGGTGCAGATGTTATGCTTAACAGTCTCAGTCAAAACGTGAGTAAGTGTAGCAAGAATACTTTCATATAAAAGAAAAGGCAAAGATCTCTTTAATGAGATGAATTACTTTTGGCTTTTCAAGAAAGCTTTTGGAGATTCATCATTCATCTTCAGTCTTGCTTACAAACTGCTGAAATAGACTCCTTTGTTGAAACAAGGCTGTTGAAAAAAGTTGTTCATTGGAACTAAAGTCTCTATTTCCAAGAGATTGTACGAAACACCTTGCGAGTGATGGTTATTCCTTGGTGCTTTGCCAAAGAATCCAAAGTATATGAATGCCTTGAAATAGACTTTGACGTAATGAAAGAGCATTTCAGAAGGGATTCAATTATCTAGAGCTTTACCGCAAGATTATTAAACGCGATGTTCATAGTTTCACCGACAACCAACAATAACATTTGTTTAAATCGTGATGTACAGATTTTCATGTAGTAGTAATACACCTTAATTGTGTTCTGGAGACAGTCTTAGTTGCAATTCATAACAATCCAACTTCGATATATCTCAATCTAGCAAGGACAAGATATATATTGATTTTTGACAGTTTTCAGTTTCTTTTATGGCCAGTATATCAAGTTAATTCACGTGATTTCAAGGAAAATTGTATTTGATAACTACTATAAACCAGAATTTGTTAATGTAGTGCACAGTACTGTACTCTCTTTTCGGTTTTACAGAACATATCTTTTTGGATCTTCTACAGTCTTAATTCACAAACCTTTATTATGGTAATAAGTTTTCTTTATATAATTCTAAGCTCTATTCAGTGCACTTTTTCGTTTAGAAATAGAATACTTTATACAGTAAACTGGAATTTTTGAATCATAGAATTTTATGTATGTGGATGTATATATTTGTTCTACGTGAAAAGTTGATGTTCATTAATATTAATTGTTTCCTATAAATTTATGTATCTGATTATCACGATCTGTAGATGTAGCCATTAACCTCTTGTACATTTTAAGAAACTCGGTTAATAATTGAAGAATGTTCTACAATAGCTGAATATGTAGAATAGGAAATATTACATTTCTTTCTCACTCCCAACAAAACACACTTCCATTCCTGCCAATGTTAGCAATGTGTCAAAATATGGTAAAGTATGTATATGAATTCATAATTCAGTCAGTAATCTCTCTCTCTTTCCCTCTCTCTCTGTCTCCCCCTTCCCTCCCAATCCTTCCTTCCTAGCTTTCTCTCAAAACACTGTGGCTGGAGCCAGTAATTAATTTAGTGAAACTAAGTGAAAACATTTTCAAATTTGCTTTGCATTTTCATAACTTTGTGGTATTGTGCTGTATATGTATATAATAGAAGAAGCCGTAGGCTGCAGTGTACCTATTAATGTGGAGGTGTATATATATATATATATATATATATATATATATATATATATATATATATATATATATATATATATATATATATATATATATATATATATATATATATATATATATATATATATATATATATATATATATATATATATATATATATATATATATATATATATATATATATATATATATATATATATATATATATATATATATATATATATATATATATATATATATATATATATATATATATATATATATATATATATATATATATATATATATATATATATATATCGAACCAGAATATGAAGGGAAGTCCACAATGCAGCAGAGTCTGATCTCAAGCAATGATTTGTCATGAAATAATAAGTTGCACTTGGATGTGAAGATGCTTTGATATTGTACCGTATCTTCAATGAATAATACTTGGAGTGGTATATGTCGGCTTTATAAACTAGTGACATAGTGACCTTGCAAAGTTATTACCGGCTAAATATATGAAATTGTAAATGAAAATATTTTCAAAGTACTGTATGTAAATTCCGAATAAAAAACTTGCTAAGTATATAAATTCAGAATGAAAAACCTGCTAAGTATATAAGTTCAAAATAAACCTGGTCAGTTTATAAATTTAAATTGAAAAACCTGCCAAATATATAAATTCAAAATGAAAAATATGCAAAGTTTGTAAATTTAAAATGAAAAATTTGCAAAGTTTATTAATTCAAAATGAAAAAACCTGCATATTATATTCAAAATTAAATAACATATGTATGAAAATTAAAACTTAAAAATCCTGCGAAGTATGTAAATTCAATATGAAAAGTGAGTACTACTAATAGATTATCATGCAATAAAAGACATTTTTTATGTAGCTTCAAATGAGCGTATTTACTAATATTGTAATTGAGTCTAAAAAAGTGTATTAAAAGCATATTTTCACAAAATATTTGATTCGGTCTTTAGATTAAGGGTATTTGAGATAAGTATTTACCAGTATTGAAAGGCAATACCAAGCTTAAAGAAAGTACCGTACAGAACTTCATAACTGATCTTCTATCTGGTGCAAGTTTTATAGTTACTGTTTTTTGTATGTATATGTAGACATTTATACAGAATGAGTTTTATGTAATATATGATGTACAGAGAGATTTCAAATTTACTATATGTTCTGTAGATGATAAATGTGTGTTATTTAAAATGTCTTGAGTCAGAATTAACATTCCCAAATTATAGTGGATATTTGTATCAAAGTTAACCATGACTAGTTAAGTGTTCAATATTAAAAAAGTTTTATTGTGCATACAGACTACACATTATATGTCCTTCTGGTAAAGACAAGGATAATTAGTATTTTCTTTTAGTTTGGAGTCTGTTGGGATTCTCAAATGTCTGTCCTAATTGAGGAGGATAAATTTATTAACAGATTTCGCTCAAAGCTGGATGATGCGTGGTTATGTAGCTGAATTCCCTACATCTGATTTCTGACAAATACATATATGATCAATATTGGGAAATGTTTGATTGAAGTGCAGTGCTGGAAATTGTAATACTTATTTAATGTAACTTACTGCAAGCATGTAATCATGCAAGGACTGCAAAATCATGATAATTTAGGCAATTCAATTTATTTATTTATTTATTTATTTATTTTTTTTTTTTGAGGCATATATAGTTTCTTCCATGGTTTTAACTTTCCTGTTTGTTTATGTCAAATAATATATTGTCTCTTCTTTATTGAAAGAAAACTTAGCTAAGGCATGAAGTATCACTTTGGTATGACTAAAAAGATTATCATTAAAATACTCGTACAACTCCCTTTTATGGGTAACAGAGATTATAAAAATGTGATGGCTGTTGAATTTGTTAAAAAACAATCTGTATATTTATCAGTACTTATGTATACCTGTTATATATGTGCATTACAGTACTAGTAGATGATACATTGATATAAAATATCAAATGTCATTCATAAGTGTTTATTTGAAGTCATATTGGTGTGATATTTGAAGATAAAAGCCACTAAAGTTTTTAGTTCCGAGATACCCAGATGGGTATAATAATACTCTTTTTGTATTTTGCACTTGGAAGCTTCATATAAGTGTTGCACAATGCTTGTTACATTCAATAGAGGTTTCAGAAACCTCAAGTCATTTGTAAATTAACTTTACTGCTTAAATTTTGCAATGATATCTAAAAAGGCTTCAATAATATACCAAGTCTTTAAATTTCTCTCTCATCGTTTTTGAAATTATCGTTAATAATTTGTGAGGACATTTATTGTATTGTTTGTTTTATACTCTCATTGTATGGTTTTTAAACTGGATATCTCATTAAAATTATGGATTTTTTTTCAGAAAATTTCTCTACTACGGCCTGCCTCCTATATATATTTAATATATATCATATGGTTTTAGAAATATAAAGATTAATAATATATGTTCAGTAGTTATAATTGTTTTGAGGCTTTGTTTCCATCATTTCAGTAATTTTTTAATTCTCGAACTCCTGCCATAATCTGCTGAGATTAACATGGTGACTACCTCGTGTTCCCCTGCATGTCATAAAAGCTGACTAAATGGGGAGGAGCGAGGGGACTGGGAATCCCTTCCTCTATTTTCTTACAACAATGAGTCTAGATATTTATGCCTTGACTTAGCCACTCCCCTTATAAAGATAGCACTGCTCATAAGTGAAAGGATTCAGGTTGAAGAAAGAAACTTGGCTATAGAAAGTGAGTTCAAGGAATTTCTTGTTGCTTGCATAAATACTAGGTCAGAGAGCATTATAATAACTGTTGTATATAACCCACCAAGGAAACAACATAGGCTAGAAGTTTGAGGAAAGTCATATAGGTACTATTGAAGTCATAAACTCAGTTGTTAACATGGCACGGGAGAGGAAATGTAGGATTTTGATTATGGGAGATTTTAATCATAAAGAGATATTGGATAAATCTTGACCCACACAGTGGTGAGGACTCATTCGGGGCAATATTCCTAGATTGCGTACGAGGGAATTTCCTACACCAACATGTAATGGAACCAACGAGAGCCAGGGGTGGGGATGAGCCATCACTACTTTATCTCGTATTCACAGATAACGGGTATTGGAAAAATTGAGTATGAACCACCAATTGGAAAGAGTGACCACTGTGTGTTGTTGGAGTATATCATTGAAGATATTCTGCCTGAAAGTGGAGGCAATAAGGACACGAGGAGGAACTATCCGAAAGGAGATTACATGAAAATGAGCTTTTTGCATTTATTGACAGGAGAACCTTATTTTACAACAAATCTGTACAAGAAATGTATGACATCTTTTGTGAGAAATATGGGAAGATAGTAGATTGCTGCATACCTGTCACCAAAGTAGGTGTAATTCATGCCAGAGAGAAATGGTTCGATAATGAGTGTAAAAGAGGTATGCAAAGCACTGATGGAGTTCGATGTTCATAAAGCTACAGGTCCTGATGATATATCTCCTCATGTACTAAAAAAAATGCACAAATTCAATATCAGTGGCACTAAGTATCATATTTAAAAAGTCACTGGAATCGGGGGAGATTCCAAGATGCTGGAAATAAGCAAATGTGATACCTATCTTCAAAAAGGGAAGGAGGGTTACGGCTCTAAACTATAGACCTGTTTCCTTGACCAGCATAGTTTGCAAAGTTATGGAGAAACTACTAAAGAAACATATCTCTCTTTACTTGGAATCCTTCAACTTTTTGTCAATGAGGCAACATGGCTTCAGAGAAGGTAGATCAACAGTAACAAACTTATTAGAATTTTATGATGAGGTAAGCCGAATCTTACAGGAAAGAGAGGGCTGGGCTGATTGCATATTCCTAGACTTCCAGAAAGCATTACACACTGTTCCACATAGGAGACTTATTAGGAAGCTGCAAGCAATGGCTAGAATAGGTGGAAATGTCTTGGAATGGATAAAAACACACTTAGAAGGAAGGGAACAGAGGGTTAGAGTAAGATACTCAGTGTCTGAATAGAGAAGAGTTAGTGGAGTTCCACAGGGTTCAGTTTTAGGGCCACTTTTGTTCCTTGTATATGTAAATGACCTACCAGTCTGTAAATTCATTCATGAATATGTTTGCAGATGATGCAAAGATTGTGAAGAAAGTAGGAAACGAGAACAATGGTAGAGAACTTCAGGAAGATCTAAATAGTCTGCATGAGTGTAGAATAGTGGCAAATGAAATTAAATACTTCAAAACGTAAGGTAATGAGAATGGGCACAAGTGCAAGAAGGCCCAAACTTGACTACTCGGTGGCTGGAGTACAACTTCAAGAGACAGAAAATGAGAGAGATCTAGGAGTAAACATACTGGCAGATTTGTCTCCAGAAATATATATAAATAGCATAGTAAGGGCAGCATATGCATTCTTATCAAATGTAAAGGTAGCCTTCAGGCACATGGACAAGGAAATGTTCAGAAATATTTATGTAACCCATGTGAGGCCAAAACTTGTATATGCAGCCCCCTTTTGGAATTTGCACTTGAAAAAGCACATAGCTAAGCTTGAAAAAGTTCAAAGACATGCCACGAGACTAGTGTCAGAAATACGCAATCTCAGTTATGATGAGAGGCTGAGGGAATTAGACTTACCATCACTTGAAGCTAGAATATTGAGGGGGGGGATATGGTGACAGTCTTTAAATTCCTTCATGGTTATGATAGAGTAGATAGGGATCGATATTTTAATATGGCTGGCTCTAGAACTAGAGGTCATAGTTTGAAGCTTGGTAAGAAAACTTGTTTGCAGGATGTAAGGAAGTACTTTTTCAGTGTAAGAGTAGTTGATATTGGAATTGGCTAAGCGAGGAGGTAGTTAATGCTATTTCAATCCATAGTTTTAAGGACAGGTATGATAAGTATCACTAAATAGAAAATGGAACTGATCAGGAGACGGGAAGATACGAGCTTTGGGCTCTTTCTCATAGTTTTAAGGACAGGTATGATAAGTATCACTAAGTCTAAAATGGAACCGATCAGGAGACGGGAAGATACGAGCTTTGGGCTCTTTCCCGTAAACACAATTAGGTAATCACACACACACACACACACACACACACACACACACACATTAGACGATACAGAACACAGGAAGAGATGGGAAAGATCAAAAACTTGTTGCAAGAGGCAAGAAGGTTAAATGATGAAAGAAATGAAGAAGAGAAGAAAAATTTTCGTTACAGAATACTTCCAGACAAAGGGGAGATAAAGAAGATAATGACAGAAGATCAGGGGATGGGGCCTCATTAAGATTGTTATACACAAATGCTGATGGATTAGCTGGTAAGGCAGTAGAATTAAAAGATAGGATTCACAACAGTAAGGCAGATATAGTAGCAATTACAGAGACTAAGTTGAGTGAGGACATAAACAGTGTCACAGTTTTTCCTAAGGGCTTCAGAATACTAAGGGTCGAAAGATCTGAGAGGACTGGTGGAGGGATAGCACTGCTCATAAGTGAGAGGATTCAAGTTGAAGAAATAAACTTGGCTATAGAAAGTGAGTTCAGGGAATTTCTTGTTGCTCGCATAAATACTGGGTCAGAGAGCATTATAATAACTGTTGTATACAACCCACCAAGGAACCAAAATAGGCTTGAAATTTATGAGGAAAGTCATATAGGTACGATTGAAGTCATAAACTCAGTTGTTAACATGGCGCGGGAGAAAAAATGTAGGATTTTGATTATGGGAGACTTTAATCATAAAGAGATAGATTGGATAAATCTTGACCCACACAGTGGTGAGGACTCATTTGGGGCAAGATTCCTAGATTGCGTACAAGGGAATTTCCTACACCAACATGTAATGGAACCAACAAGAGCCAGGGGTGGGGATGAGCCATCACTACTTGATCTGGTGTTCACAGATAATGTGTTGGATATTGAAAATATTGAGTATGAACCACCAATTGGAAAGAGTGACCACTGTGTGTTGTTGATGGAGTATATCATTGAATACATTCTTCCTGAGAGTAGAGGCACTGAGGACATGAGGAGGAACTATCCGAAAGGAGATTACATCAAAATGAATGAGCTTTTTGCAGTTATTGACTGGAGAACCTTATTTTACAACAAATCTGTACAAGAAATGTATGACATCTTTTGTGAGAAATATGGGAAGATAGTAGATTGCTGCATACCTGTCACCAAAGTAGGTGTAATTCATGCCAGAGAGAAATGGTTCGATAATGGGTGTAAAAGAGCTAAGGAGTGGAGAGACAAATGCTGGAAAAGGTATAGGAGGAGAAAAAACATAAATGCCTGGCAAACCTACAAAAGAGCAAGAAATGACTACCTAAGTAAAAGGAGAGAGGCAGAGAGAGATTATGAGAGGGACATCACCAGGAAGGCTAAAGAAAATCCCAAGCTTTTCCACAGCTTTATCAGAGGAAAACTGAAGGTAAAAGAACAGGTTTTAAGGCTAAAGAGAGCGGATGGAAGCATCACTGAGACGGACGAAGAGATCTGCAAAGAATTGAACAAGGAGTTTCAGTCAGTATTTACAGTAGAAAATACCCCACCCCCTCAGATTGCAGTGATAGAAGCTCAAGGGCCGGTACTAGAGAACATCAACCTTACAGCCACAGAGGTATGCAAAGCGCTGATGGATTTAGATGATCATAAAGCTACAGGTCCTGATGACATATCCCCTCATGTGCTTAAAAAATGCGCAAACACAATATCAGTGGCACTAAGTATCATATTTAAGGAGTCACTGGAGTCGGGGGAGATTCCAAGATGCTGGAAACAAGCAAATGTGATACCTATCTTCAAAAAGGGAAGGAGGGATACGGCTCTGAACTATAGACCAGTTTCCTTGACCAGCATAGTTTGCAAAGTTATGGAGAAACTACTAAGGAAACATATCTCTCTTCACTTGGAATCCTTCAACTTTTTGTCAGTGAGGCAACATGGCTTCAGAGAAGGAAGATCAACAGTAACAAACTTATTAGAATTTTATGATGAGGTAAGCCAAATCTTACAGGAAAGAGAGGGCTGGGCAGATTGCATATTCCTAGACTTCCAGAAAGCGTTTGACACTGTTCCACATGGGAGACTTATTAGGAAGCTGCAATCAATGGCTAGAATAGGTGGAAATGTCTTGGAATGGATAAAAACTTACTTAGAAGGAAGGGAACAGAGGGTTAGAGTAAGACACTCAGTGTCTGAATGGAGAAGAGTTAGTAGTGGAGTTCCACAGGGTTCAGTTTTAGGGCCACTTTTGTTCCTTGTATATGTAAATGACCTACCAGAGTCTGTAAATTCATTCATGAATATGTTTGCAGATGATGCAAAGATTGTGAAGAAAGTAAAAAACGAGAACAATGGTAGAGAACTTCAGGAGGATCTAAATAATCTGCATGAGTGGTCAGAAAAGTGGCTAATGAAATTCAATACCTCAAAATGTAAGGTAATGAGAATGGGTACAAGTGCAAGAAGGCCCAAGCTTGACTACTCGGTGGCTGGAGTACAACTTCAAGAGACAGAAAATGAGAGAGATCTAGGAGTAAACATACTGGCAGATTTGTCTCCAGAAATACATATAAATGGCGTAGTAAGGGCAGCATATGCATTCTTATCAAACGTAAGGGTGGCCTTCAGGCACATGGACAAGGAAATGTTCAGAAATATTTATGTAACCTATGTGAGGCCAAAACTCGAATATGCAGCCCCCTTTTGGAATTTGCACTTGAAAAAGCACATAGCTAAGCTTGAAAAAGTTCAAAGACATGCCACGAAACTGGTGCCAGAAATACGCAATCTCGGTTATGATGAGAGGCTGAGGGAATTAGACTTGCCATCACTCGAAGCTAGAAGAGTGAGGGGGGATATGGTGACAGTCTTTAAATTCCTTCATGGTTATGATAGAGTGGATAGGGATCGATATTTTGATATAGCTGGCTCTAGAACTAGAGGTCATAGTTTGAAGCTTCGGAAGAAAACTTGTTTGCAGGATGTAAGGAAATACTTTTTCAGTGTAAGAGTAGTTGATAATTGGAATTGGCTAAGCGAGGAGGTAGTTAATGCTATCTCAATCCATAGTTTTAAGGACAGGTATGATAAGTATCACTAAGTCTAAAAATGGAACCGATCAGGAGACGGGAAGATACGAGCTTTGGGCTCTTTCCCGTAAACACAATTAGGTAATCACAATTAGGTAATCACACACACACATATATATATATATATATTTATATATATATATATATATATATATATATATATATATATATATATATATATATATATATATATATATATATATATATATATATATATATATATATATATATGATTATTTTAATTATCCACGAAAATTTTTTTTATATCATGGGACTCGAACTCGCGTCGCAAGCTACAAAATTAAACTGCCCTACTTATAGACACATACACAAATATATATGAATAAATGAACATATTTTATTTTTTTTTATTTCATATTAGTTTTCAATAGCTTGGGGGCG
>JAXCGZ010010425.1:10000-31619 GCA_037179515.1 Halocaridina rubra | reverse complement strand
AAAAGAATTTATGTATCTTGGAGTAAAGATTAAATCACCTGGAGGTATGCACGATGAGATCACTGAAAAAAAATCAATAAATACTGAAGACAATTCAATATATTCTGCCATTGTTCCAAGAAAAACATATCCAGCAGAAGCTAAGAAACTCGTCTACATGACTGTTCGCATAGCAACATTAACTTATGAAGTTCAAACTGGACATTGACTACAACAAATATGAGTAGATTAGTAGCTGCAGAAACGAAATCTATTGGACTTATACTCGGTAAAACATGAATTGATAGAATGAGGAATGAAGAACTTAGAAGTGGACTAGGAGTGGTATCATTGGAAACAAAAATTGAGCAAATTAAGTGAGGTGACTGGGACATGTACAGAGAATGGAGGAAGCAAAAATTCCAAAACTAGCATTCAAATGGACACCAGACGGAAGAAGGCCCACAGGCCGCCGACAAAAAAGATGGAGGGATAGTATACAAGAAATCTTAGCAAATATAGAATGGGAAGACTGAATAAATTGGAGAAGGAGGAAATCTTCCAGGACAGAGCGGAATAGAGAAGGAGATGCTCCGCACTGACAGGTTAAAGAGCCTACCTGCATGAGATATATATATATGTGTGTGTGTGTGTGTGTGTGTGTGTGTGTGTGTGTGTGTGTGTGTGTGTGTGTGTGTGTGTGTGTGTGTGTGTGTGTGTGCTTTAGCAACATTTTTTGAATATTACTGATTAGAGAAAAAGATGGATGACAATGAATATCTGCACCAAAGTATTAAGAAAAAATAACAATATATGAAAGAGCTTCTTCGGATTTAAAATGACAAGCTACACAAGTATTTTACTTGCATAATTGGCAAAGGTCAACTGTGAAATTACAGAAGAAAGATGAATGAAAACTCTCATATAAGTAAGAAGTTGGAGTTTATTTGTTTTAAAGGATTAACTGAGCAGATTGTGCTGCATATATACTAGAAAACCTGTTCTCCGTATGTATTTTCATATATTGCGTATGTTACGCATGAAAACAATCATTATTGGGAATACTTTATCAAACAAAGTGTTTTATGTAATGAAGTCCTTTTTTTGTGTTCCTCTGTTATACATATGGACACATTTAAACTGCTAAGTAACTCTCTTATACGTGAAAAGGGAAACAAAATGTACCAAGGAATACCAAGATAGTTCACCATTGGAAAAGAATCTATGAGTCTCTTTACTATAAATCTCAAGACTTAACAACAATAGTAAGTTTTCTATTTAAGTAATATGATTTTAGCGAATAGCATTTTAATCATCAGAGGACCTCCGTTTGTATATGCAATTATGAAAAATATTTTAGCCTTTCAGAGAAGCTGAACCTGAAATATGTCATCATTTTCCTAATATGTTTTACATTGTTTTCCTTGTTTCTGTATGCTTATAAATTAACGATCATTGCTGAGATATATTTTCAGTCACGATTTCATCTCCATTAATCTCATGTAAAGGGAGAGAATGAGAGAGAAAGAGAGAGAAGAAGGAGAGAGAGAGAGAGAGAGAGAGAGAGAGACGAGAGAGAGGAGAGAGAGAAGAGAGAGAGAGGAGAGGAGAGAGAGAGGAGAGAGAGAGAGATGAGAGAGAGAGAGAGAGAGAGAGAGATAAACTGGATGATAATTTTACTTTTTAGAGCTTAGATTTGCATGTTTAGCTCAAGCATTTATTAATCCTTCTGAGTTTGTCAAGTGGCTAGTTAAACATCACTAAGCACCAGAATTAGGCGATTATTAAGAATTCCAATTTATTCCTTTTCCAGACAAGTAAGAAAACTGTGAGGCTTCAAAAGATCAGATCATTTAGGCAAGACGTCATTTCTATATTTATTTATTAATATACTTATCTATCTATATATTTCTTTCCTTTTTCTCTCTATCTTTCTTTCTTTATTTCTTTATTTATTTCTTTATTCATTCATTTGTTTATAGCCTCAGACTATTGGATATGTTAGACTCATATAGTATGTTGTTTGCACAGTCAAGCAGTGACGTCATCAAGAACGTGACCTCGAAGGTGAACAAAGAGGTAAAATTTTTTACACGTTGGATTCCTTTACAGAAGCTGTAGCTCACGTGTGCTTTTCGAGAGACGTTCCTTAATAGAATGAGTACATAATATCCCAATTAAATATGGTACTGAAGGCTCTTTATGCATTATTAGAAAGCTTGAATTTTTGTTACTTTAATAATCGTATTGCTGCAGTCATAGTGTTCCCATGAGAGAATTGCAAGGTATCAAGCCGTGATACATGAATATGTATTAGTATTTTGTCTCATCAACTATACAGTGTAAAATTTAGTAGGATCATGAAAGCGTTTCACTTCTTAGACACACATACACTCACATTCCGTGTTTTATAGCTTGCTATATTCTAAAACAAATTCTTGGAATTGGATCTTCTTTTGAAATGTAATTTTATCCATGCACATTGCCTGTTCTCTCTAATATGTTAAATATAAAGCTATACTTATGTGTTTTTAACCTGCGTATAAAATATTGTCCTCAGAGATCTTGAAAAATCAAAATGATTACTGTACCAACTTGATTGTTTATATGATTTTTTTTTCCTATGATAAAGGCTATAATCTCTACTTGAAGTCGAGTTTATACGATTAAACGCAATCTGTTCTGCTCTAGAAATTTTCAGAGCTAGACTAATCAAGTACTAGATTATCCATAGGTCAAGCCCTTTTATGAATCCTTTTGCTTTAAGATTCAAATATGGCACATAACCGAACCTGACGTAAAATTTATGTCAGTTGTGCTGAATAGGGGGTCACTTAATTTGTTTCTTGAATAATTTCCCATTATTAATGCTTAAATATATGTAGTCATATTTCATTTCTGTCCTGAAGAATTATTTCAGTGCTCCCTTAAACAAAATATTGGAAATAATATTCTAATTTTTAATGGTACAAAAATATTATTGAAAAATGCCCAATGTAGTTTCAAAGGCGCCAGATATATACATTAATTGCTATGATGTTTCCTCCTCGCTCAGTATAAGCAAGGAAAGGATTTCTTGTCATAATAATAACTAAATAACGAGAGAATTTCATTATGCTTTCACACATTTGTTTGCACTTAATGGCTTACCCTAACAGCCAAGGAGTAACATTCAAGAAATTTGTGTTGCGCATTTCCTCTCTGAGCTATAAGATATATCTTCTTGTTTGCTGGTGGTTTCAGAAAATTTTGAGTGTTCATTATTTTCTTGCATTAGTCAGTTATATGTGCCTTGCATTGCTTGCTTTTGTTGCTGGTCTTCAGATTTACTATTAAAATTTAGTATATTTGTAAATTATTTCAAAAATTTACTTATCCAGTGAGACAAACAAAATGCATTTGTGGCTGACGAATGGACTCCCTGTGCTGCTTGAGTGTAATCCCTGCTAAAAATCCTATGCTGGATTGTGATTCCTACCAACTTTCTTTTGTTGGCGTGTGATTCCTACATAAAGTATGTAATTAGTACTGAGCCAATGCAAAGAACAAATATAGATATTGAGAAAATGAAATAATAAACAACTTAAGATAACTAAACCTAACCAAACCCAACCTTATTAAATCACTAAAAATTAAAAAAAAAATTGAGTTAATGGAAAAAAATGAATCTAACTACACTTAACTTAACCAAACCTAGTCTTATTGAATCACTAGAAATAAAAGGTGCACAGTTAATTAGGTTAAATGGAACCTAACTTAATCAAACCTCACCGAACCTAAAGAATTAAATAAAAAATGAAATAATGAAAGAACATCTAAATCAAGAGGTAGGAATCACGTTCCCTTGTCGTAACTTTTTCCTTCATTATTGTTTTAATGTCTAGAGAACTGCCATAGCACAGTGGTAGTGCGAGCGAGTCAAAAAGTGACAAGCCTAATCAACGCAGGTTTGGTTTCACCTCTGGAGATTAAGAGGCGCTTCAAGACTCAGTACCCCAGTTCCAACATGTCTTTCCACCCATAGTTGCATAAGGACTGATTGTGACATAACTGCAAAAAACTGACTTAATATCTGGGTTTTCAGTAAACATGCTTCTTTTTGTGTTTACGTTTGAGTAGATAATATAAGAGAATGTGACCCATTTGTGATTATATTTTTCTCTTGAACAGAGTGCTAGGTAAAACTCCTCTTTACTA
Source organism: Halocaridina rubra (assembly GCA_037179515.1). NCBI lineage: Eukaryota > Metazoa > Arthropoda > Malacostraca > Decapoda > Atyidae > Halocaridina > Halocaridina rubra. Next base: position 27,443 of record JAXCGZ010010425.1, on the reverse strand, counting down.
GCTGCATTTTGCATTTGTAGATGAAGGGAAACAATAAACCAGATGTGGTGCAACAGATGAGAACTTGTCTTTTGTGCCTGCAACACTCTCTCTCTCTCTCTCTCTCTCTCTCTCTCTCTCTCTCTCTCTCTCTCTCTCTCTCTCTCTCTCTCTCTCTCTTCCTCTCTCTCTCTCTCTCTCTCTCTCTCTCTCTGTTTCGTAAATATTTATGAAATCGAAGCTTCCTTGTATCTATTCATAGCTTCAAGTAATGGCCCTTTTCCATATTAACGAGAAAAGTTCATCAACTTGATGAACTTGTAAATAAAGGCTAAGAAACTCATGCATAGGAAATGCAAACCGGTTGGCTTCAAGGGATATAAATAAAACACACATATGCCTTTCGGTAACAATAGGTTAAGAGTCTGTGTTTAAAAGTCTGGAATTACTGTGGCAGAATTAATCTGACTTTTCTTCGCTCCATGTTCAAGAAGATTCCGTGACTTTATACATTTTCATAGATGGAATTTTGAAAGAGGGATTATTATGCAAAAGTTTTTAAAATTGTAAGATGCACACTATACTGTGCAAGTATATTTTTCATTTCAAGAGAGGTACTGTTCTCAGTATTCACGGGATATTTCCGTAAACATTGTAATTTAAATGACCATCATTCCATTTCCAATGTGGCTTTTATTTTTTATTGCAGGTGATTGTGATGAAAAGTGGATAAACTTAATCTGGATGAATAGCTAATGAGTCTCGCCAACCTCCTACTTATGCATATTGTTAGGAAAATAAAGACATAAGGAATTTACAGCATCACTTGTAAAACAGATATATGTGAGTAACCACATTAAAAATTATTTTCAGTAATATTGCAACTTATTGCGGTGAAGGCGATATTTAATTGATATTTCGCGTCTGTAGCTAGCTTCTAATTTTTGTTATCCTAAAATAAGGCATATGACCAGGACAGAATGTGAGTAACTATTGCTTTTTTTTTCCTTTTTTTCTGAGAGCTTTATCGCATTATTATACCAAGGTTCCTCTTCTTAGTAAATAATGATGTCTCGATTATCTAACATACTTTTGTTTTGAGCCAGCGGACAAATATATATATAGCGAATTTCCTGAGATATTAGTCTTAACAAGCTTCGCCATATTGCTTGCAAAATAACGTGCTGAAAGTTTAATATAAACCTTAGTGTAGTTTACTGTTTTTCAATATCAGGGAATAATTCCGTTTCCCTTTTTCGGTATTGGAAGCAATATTCTGATTTTTTCTTTATGTAATTTGGATTTGATGAAATAAATGTATTGTATGGGGCATCAGATATATTCTGTATTTTCTGCATGCTGTCTTTGAAATGGAAGCGTCATGTATTCTAGGTGGACAGAGACTTACGCTTTCTTTCCATTTGGTATTTGCTTTCATGGAGTCTTTTTACTTCACGTATATTTCGATGTTGCTGAAGACGATCTTTTTGCTTTTTGGCATAATTTACAAATATCGTTAAAAGTTCTTTCACATACCCTAAGCAGGTGAGATGTCTGTTACAATATACTTAGAAAGTGAATATTTTTTTTTATATTCCATTTTAAAAGTAGTGTGTTATGTTAGCCATATTTCCAGACATTTCATGGTCACAATTAGAAATGAGTTGATATTTTTTTTACTTAATCTTAAATTCATTACTATGTTGTTAACACTTTTATCACTGGAAATGCAATTGAGATTTAAGCAAATCTCTCTTACCCGTCAGTTCTCTCACAGAACTTGGAATTAATTTTGCTAGTCAAGTACGCAAATGCATGAAAGCAAAACATACAATTTCTCGATAGACAAATCAAGACTGAGTAACTCTTGATTAGTTTGTTATTTACTTAAATTTATTTGATTGTATTTGTAATGGTGGACATTGTCTGCTGTTTCAAAAATATATTTAGTTCATGTAGCTGAAGTCTATCAAGCTTACAATTTGTTGCAATTTGATGGCGGTAGGGGTGGGGGTGTGGGGGTGTATGTAAGAAATCATCTAACGGTCTCCCTATTAAAGACCCCTGAAGTCGAGCGACCTCCTCATCTCGAAGACATTTGGTTGACTGTTCAGAGTAGGAAATTCCCTTCATTCATCCTGGGATGTGCATATAGACACCCACATGCACTCAACGACACCTTTGATTACATCTCCGAGGTATTTCGGTCGGTCTGTTTGAGGAGCAAACCTCTCATTATTATAGGCGACTTCAATGATAATCTCCTTCTTCCTAATAATAAAATGGGGAAATTAATTCAATCCCTCCACTTAAATCAGCTTGTGAATAAAGCAACCCGTATCACCGCTAATTCCTCCAGCCTAATTGATCTTATAATTACCAATACACCTAGTTTTATAGTTCACCACGATGTCTTACCTTGTCCTGTAGGAGACCACGAGCTTCTAATAGCTACAGTTAATGTCAGGAAGGAAAAGAGACCGCCAATTGTTAAAACTTTCCGATCTCTAGAGAATTATTCTCAAAATTGTTTCTGCGACACTCTTCTTAATGAATACAACATTTTAAATTCAATACTAACTACAGATTGTGTAAATTATCAAGTTTCTACTTTTACTGATGTTTTTACGAGATGTTTAAATGAATGTGCCCCTCTTACAACCAAAGTCATGACACGCCCTCCTGCCCCGTGGATTGACTCTCAGTTAAAAGAGCAAATGAAAAGGAGAGATGACCTCCTAAGGCAATTTAAATCTGATAGACAAAACTCCGAGATGGAAAGAGCCTATAGAAGAGAAAGAAACCTTACTAAAACAATGTTGTCCGAAAAGAAGAAAAATCATTTCAGGGAAGAATTTTCCAAGTATAGGGGAAATATCAAAGGAACTTGGAATGTTATAAAAAGAATAATTCCTGCAAATAAGGAAATCTTAGAAAATTCTGACCTTCTCAGTGATAATGTGGAAAAGCAAGTGAATGATTTTAATAAGTATTTTGCTGAAATAGGTAAGTCCACATATGAAAAGTCCCAAGATAATAATGACTTGATTATTAATCAACCACATAATTGCCAGCCTCCAGCTGAAAGAAATATTATCAATAATTTTAGACCGCACCCAATCGATTTAGTCACACTTATTCTTATCATAAAGAACCTCAAACCAACAAACTCTTGTGGTTCCGATGGGATACAACTTCGCTTCCTAATTGACTCATTGCCAGTTACAGTATTTTTCATTTTAGTCATTGTTAATACATCCATTGTTACAGGCATTTATCCTAACCTCTGGAAGCATCCCTATATCATCCCCGTTTTTAAGAGTGGAGATACTAATAATGTTGAAAATTATAGGCCAATCTCTCTTCTCAGCATTCTGTCTAAAATACTTGAGTAGGTAGTTGCCACCCAGTTAATAAATTTCCTTGAATCAAATTGTCTATTATGTGAAGAACAACACGGTTTTCGGCCTAAACTTTCGACCGAGACGGCCCTACTTAAAATTACTGATAAAATTTATAGTAATATTGAAAATAAGAAAATATCACTTTTATTATTGTTAGATTTGTCTAAAGCATTTGACAGTGTACACCATCAAATTCTAATGAGAAAACTTTCCAAATTTCATGTTGACTCATTTTGGTTCGAAAATTATCTGAAAGATCGAATTCAATAAGTTCGAATGGGCTCGACTCTCTCTTCTTCTTTAGATATCAGTTTTGGCGTTCCTCAGGGTTCAATTTTGGGTCCTCTGCTTTTCCTAATATATGTTAATGATTTACCTCAATTTATAAGAGATTGCCTACTTGTTATGTATGCTGATGACACCCAGATTATGCTTACTGGTGACATTGATAGAATTCCTGAAATCTTAAAAAGGGCTGAAGATATATTAAACTGTGCCAAAAGTTATTTTAACAGTAATGGTCTTTTACTGAACGAAAATAAAACTAAATTTGTTACTTTTGGTTCAAATCAATACCTGTCCCGCATTCCTGAGAACATCAGTATAAATTTCAACAATGTTTCACTCTTCCCATCTAATAAGGTTAAAAATCTAGGAGTTATTATGGACAGTACCATGACATTTAATTTTCATATCGATGAACTACATAAAAAAGTGAACGGGACCCTTATTTACTTGAACAGAGTCTATGAAAGATTCGAGCCTGATTGTAGGGTAATTGTAGTACAAACATTAATTTTAAGTATTCTCAACTACTGTCTAAGTGTTTGGGGTTCCACGACTAAGACCCAGATGTTACGAGTGAAAAGGCTCCAGAATTTTGCTGCAAGAGTTGCCATAGGGGGGGTGCATAAATATGATCACGTGACTCCCCTCTTTGAGAGATTGGGTTGGCTAAGGATGGACATGAAGTTCATATATAATATCTGTCTTTTAGTTTTTAAAATAAATCATGGAATATTACCGGAATGGCTCTTCTCATTGCCAACAGTTAATCAAGTGCGTATCAATAACGTCAACACCAGATATCAGAATTCTTTTTACGTGCCCAGAACTTCCACTGATATTGGGGCAAGAGCCTTAAATGTAATGGGCCCGAGACTTTGGAACTCTTTACCCGCAAACTTAAGAAGCTGCCAAACATTACCCTCACTTAAATCTCATCTTTTAAATCACCTACTTAATAAGTGATTTTAGTCTCATTATTATCCTCCCATTGGGTAGACGAAGTATATGTATGCCTATTTTAATGTGTAAATATTTTGATTTTGTGCTTTGCAAATTTCATTTGTTTTATTTTGACATTTTACATTGTAATTTGTAATTAGATTAAGTATCATGTAATAGCCATTTTTGATGGAATAAAATTTTTGACTTTGACTTTGACTTTGACTCTCTCTCTCTCTCTCTCTCTCTCTCTCTCTCTCTCTCTCTCTCTCTCTCCTCTCTCCTCTCTCTCTCTCTCTCTCTCTCTCTCTCTCTCTCTCTCTCTCTCTCTCTCTCTCAATATAAACCTCTTTTTATCTTGCAAAGCCACATCTAGATTCTGTAATACGAAATGTACATGATTATTTCAATTTAAAAGAAGTGATTTTTTATCCCCCAAAATATTTCTTCTTTTTGAAGACAGTTTATCTCTCAGGATAAAGCATTGATAGTCTAAGGGTGCTAAGAGAGAAGAATATATCTATTCCCTGACAAACGTCTCTTCATTATATTAGCTACAAAAAGAATTCCAAATGTTTCTTGAGACAGTGAAAATCAATGATTGTAAAGATTGCTACTTGCAATACTTGAAATTAAGTCAAATTCTAAAATGTCTCGGAGGAGACTCATAATCCAAGTTATTAAAATGTATCTATGAAAAGTGGGACTTCTATTTCGTATTTGGCTTTACTTTGCCTTCTTTCAGTTACTTAAAATCATTTTGGCCTTATCCATCCCTGCTTAGAATAGTGCTCTCACATCTGGGATGTGAGAGCATTATATTTATCCCCTCGACCGGGTTGAATCAAAGGCAATCAGACTCATCAAAAACCCTTCTCTTACTTTATATTTGGATTCTCTTTTTCTTTGACATAACACATCATTCCTTTTTCATTTTTATTGTTACTACTTCCATCGCTGCTCTGATGAGTCGGAGAGTTGCATCCCTCCCCATGCTGCCTAGGCCGTGTAACATTCGTCAAGAGGCTTCATCTCACAGGTACTGTGTGGAGATTTAAAGCTTTCGGATTTGTCAGTGCCATGATAGCCTTCCCCTTCCACCACCTGACTCTGGAACTCTCTCTTCTTGTTTCTGTATTGCTTAACTCTTATGACCAATTTTTCTTCAAAAGCGGGTTTATCGTCATCTCATAGCCAAATCCTTTCATACTTGTAGATATTCATTGCTCCGACTAATTTTTCAGCCTGTCCTTTCCTATTGTTTATCATTGTCATATTTCTGCCTTGTTCTTAAGCTTCTACTTTTCCTTTACCTCAGTGTTTCCTGTTGAAGGCAATTCTCTTGCCTATCCCAGTGTCACACTCTTATTAAAGAAAACTACATCTCACTCTTATAAATGCTAACAAAATTTATGTTAAAAAAGTTGTCAGGAGGCCATGGCAGATCAGTGATAGAGCTCTCATATTAGGAATGGACGAACTGTCATTCAAAAATTTGATCCCCTATGAGGCATTAGGATTGCTGTCTTATTTCCCAAGATTCAATATGACTGTGTTTACCTTAATTCAAATGGGAATATATTGTGACACACAAACAAACAAAAAATCTAAGCAACAAAATCTGAGACTCGTTTTGTTATCGATATCTACTCATGAGGGTGACTGGGGCTTGGTGGGTCCAGAGGTGGGATTGTCTGGATCTGAAATACATCTGCAAAGATAAGAGGGAACAGAGATGTTCTGCTCGGAATTAATAGTCTCTTGAAATTTTTAGAGATGCCTTGAGAGGAAGAGGAAAGTCGAGATGGGATAGTGGTGATGAAGGGAGAGGTGCGGGCACTGCATGCACGCCTTAAACCCCTAGAGGACCACCAGGAAGGAAGGGTAAGGAAAACTAGACAAAAATAAATTTATGAATATATAAAAATTAAAAATAAATGGATGAACTAAACACGGAAAAGAAAAAGGACAAGGTTTCCTTTTGGAACCACACCAGCTTGTGTTGAGCTCACGATGGAGAGGCTTAGGAGCAGGTTCTCAACCTCTTGAGATCATGGCTTGACAATGAGCATGAGTTATTGCCTGATTATCTAGGATGGTACTGGCTGCTGATGTTCAGTAGGCTGTCCATGAAGTTCATTGTTGCTATTCTGATTATGGAGCTAGCAACTTGAAGGGCATTTGGATCCATGCAAGGTGTTACTGGGCACTAGTCTTCTATCGAATTTCAGAAAAGACTTCACATTCGAAGATGTAGTGGAGCAGTGGATGCAGTGTGGGTTCCTGGAAGAAGGTGCACTCCTTAATGAGTTCTTCCACTATTCGCCAGTTGAACTTGTATCTGAGTCTCATACAGTGCAAGTTGACTGCTGTGCTTCAGTGGAGCTGTTGGGCAGGGTGATGCACTGCAGATTGGTGGTGGCTTTGTCCCACCAGGTGGAGGGAGAATCGGTGTCAGAGCATAAGTTGTGTCTGGCTAGAAATAGGTTAAGGAGTGACCTGGAAGTTTGGTCTTGATCTGGAGTATCCCAGGAGGCAGAGATATTTGAATACTTGTCGAGAAAAAGTCTTGCTTAGCAGCTTGGTTGGCTTTTTCACTTCCCTTGATGCCGACATGGCTTGGAATCCAAGCAAGGGTGACGACTTCTCCAATGCCTACTGCCCTGTGGTAAAGGTGAAGAATGCTGGTAATAATTCTCACATTGTCTTTGAGGAGTGGCTCCTTGATGGACTGTAGGGCACCTTTAGAGTCAGTGAGAATAAGGGCATGGTCAGTTCCTTCCAGGGAGAAGAAATTGAGAGCATTGGCTATAGCAACCAGCTCAGCTTGGAGTAAGGAGCAGGAGTTCAAAAGCCTCCAAGTTTTGATGTGGTCTTAAGTGGTGAAGGCAGCCACTGAACCCAAGTTTTTTGATTGACTGAGCCATCAGTGAAGAAGATTTGGGAGTTTTATATGCTCCAGGTCTGAATTTTGTCGTTGTATGTGTTTTAAGAGCAAGCTGGTTAACTGAGCTTTTAGGGTTGACTTCCAGCTCAATTTTTATGCCAAGTAGCTGGTTGTCCCATGGAGGAGAGAATTGTTAGTCAGGAAGTGGAGTGTCCTGGATCTTGGCTAGAATGTCTTCTTTGACTGGTAATGCTCATAGGCCGGCACAGAACTTGCCTGCCTAGGTTTTTGCAGGGAGGTCTGTGTGGAGATCAAGGGCCAGCCAGATGTCGGCACCGGTGTCGCAGGGACATTGAGCTGTGGAGGTTTTTGCCATTGAGAGGGTTAATCTTTGTAGAAATCTGAGTTTGAGAGGCATGAAGCTTGATTCCAGCTGGAGGTTTTCTCTTTTGTCCACATTTGGGCTCCTAGCATGGTCCGCATGGCATTATTTTGTATTAACCCTATCTTGTCCCATTGTTGGTCTTCCATTAGCCACAGGTTGGAGCATGGATAGTCTACGAGGCTTCATCTGGCCTGCACATAGATGGTTCTAAGGAGACTAAAGGATGTACCAGTGCATAGGCATGACATCTGTCGAAGGACAGTTTGGTGCAGTTTACATTTTTCACGCAAATGTTGTATCTTAGGTCCAAAGGATAGTCAGCTATCGATGTATGCAAACAGGTAAAGGTGCTTCATAACACAGTCCACAAGCTCATTGCCTATGACCAGTCGGTCTGGTCTCCATTGGTATAAGGGGAAAGCCTTGGTTTTGAGGGCATTTATCTTTAGTCCGAGGGAGATATAGGCTTTGAAAAATATAGGTGAGGCTGCACTGGGTCTTGTTAAAAGTACTATCACCTCTTGTGACGAGGGCAAAGTCGTCTGCGTAATTGAAGATTATTGCTCGAGGTGGTAGTGCAATGTCCATGATTTTCTCCATGAGACAGTTGAAGAGAAAGGGGCTAAGAATTCCACCTTGGGGAGTCCTGTTTTCATGGAGTTTATAGGTGAAACAATGCCCTTGAACTCTGACTAGCACACTACAGCTTAGTAGACTCATCTTGATCCAGGAGAGAAAGTTTCCTTTGATCTGCTTAGCAACTAGAGCAGAGAGTATTGCCAATACATTGGCAAATTCAAAGACCCTCTCTCGGTCAAGAAATACAATGATTTCACAACGATTATTAATGAATGATAGCATGGATGCTATGTCTTCTGAAGTGTTTAAGCCTGGCTTGTACGCAAACATGTTTTTGAGGAAGGGTGGGTTCTTCCAACGAAGTCTGTTTAGCACCATCTTTTCTGCTGTCTTGCTAAGGCAGCTTAAGAGGGAGATAGGGCCTGAGTTATCTGGATATTTTGGCTTTGGAATAGGCTGAATATCTGCCCTGTTCCATGAAGCTGGTCTGACTCTCTGAGTATATGTTTGGCTAATCAGAGAGAGTAGAGCAAGCTCTCCTTGGGGCCCCATATTTTGAATCATCGGGTATGTGATTCTGTCTGCCCCGGGGCTGTGGTCTAGGAGTTCTTGTTCACTTTCTACACCTTAGTCAGAGTGAAGGGGGCCACGGCTTGATCTTCGGTATTGATGGCTTCTTCTACTTCATTCCATCTTGCAGCAGTGAGTCCCTGAACAGTTGTTCTAGTTGTGATGGGGAGCTGGTAAGAGTTTGCCCTCTCCACAAACTTGGTGGAGAGTTCTTCTGCAACACAACAAGGGTCCCTGTGGGGGATGGTTCTAGGGGGTCTTGCTTTTGAGAAGGATTTGATATATCTCAACATTTGACCACAAAAGTATGGGCATCTAGGGTGGAACACCATTCAAGCCATTTTTTCTCTTGATTTCTCTTGTATCTTCATCAAAATGTTCTTTGACTCCCTGGAGAGTACGATGAGAGTTTTCATTAGGACAGTTTGCTTTTTTCAGAAAACATTGAGTCATCGATTGAGTTCTTTAACCTTGTCACAGTAGTACCACCTGTTGCAATGATGAGCGCATTGCGATTTGCAGAGGGGGATACAGGAGTCAGCTGCAGCTCCCAAGGCATTAGCTAAATCAGCCGCAGCTTGGTCAATATCCACAGATGGTGTATAAGCTGAGTACCAATTGCTGATGAACTCCTTGAATCGGCCCTAGGCGGCCTTCTTGAAATTCCATTGAGGAGGCAGGGCAGGGATTTGGAAGATTTCAAGGATTGGCAGCTTGAGGTGGATCCCATAGTGGTCACTCCTGAGCAGGGAGTGAACTCTCCAAGTGGTGTATTGCTTTAGGGAGTTGGAGACAAAGGTTAGATCCAGTATTCCGCCTCTGTCATGAGCTTGCTACTCATTATTGTTGAGCAAGGTGATGTCTTTTTGATCGTCTAACAGACTTATGATGTGTCTGCCTGTAGGACAGGGATGCTCTTACCTGAATATTGGATGGTGATCATTAAAGTCACCTCCTGTTACCAAGCCATGATGGCTGGCTAAACCAAAAAGGGCAGATAGGTCCAAATCACCATCATGTTGTCTATAGATGTTGTAGAATTCTATGCAGGTGCTCTGTAGTTTAAAACAGACAGTGAGGACTTGAACACCTTTGCTGCAATAGACAGTTTGGGTGATTTTTTTGGCCAAAAGGTTTTTCTTGATAAAGGTGGCACTGCCTCTGTTCTCCCCCAGACTCCAGTGTTGGTAGAATCCCTGGTATCTGGAGATTTTAGGTGTGTTCTGATCCGTACACAGGGTTTCCTGAACCATGATGGCATCGATATTGTCAGCCCTGGCAAGGTCTTCCAGGTGTTGGATTTTATGTCTCAAACCCTGGGTATACCAGTGAAGAATCCCGAGATTATAAACCTTTATTTCCATTTCAATACAATGGGTATTCGTCAGCCAGGGCAAGCCCCAACCCCCCACTGTGGTGTCCAAACACAGCAGTTCCTGCCAGTAAACAGCTTAAACTCTCGGTCTTGGACGGGAACCGATCTTTGGACCTCGTGAATGCGAAGCCAGCGCATTACCACTGTACTAGCCAGCAGGCTAGGCATCATAAAGGTTTAAAAGGTGGAATTGGAAGGAGAGGGGGCCTGTTGAAGCTGACAGTGGTTCGTGGAGGCGAGTGCTTGGGAAACGATGCTATGAGTTACTTCCACAGCTTGATTGAAATTGTCTCTGGGAGTGGAGTCTGTGTTGGCACCGAAGAGTTGAACAGCTGCATGAATAGGCTGAGTAATGAGAAGGTGATGTCTTCAAGAGTGAAGAGGTGTTGGGAATTAGGATTGGGCTGGGATGAAGAGGCAGAGGAAGGTATTTGGAGAGGCTGTTGAGAAGGAGTCGGAGTGCTATTATTGAGTCTGGGGTCTCGGGACTTGGTGTGGTTAGGAGGTCTGTGATTGGAGGCAGCCATAGACTGAGTTTTGAATGGTGGTGTTAGTCTGAGTGTTGTGTGGGGTATCAAAGGGTGTGTGACAGTTGTGTGAGGAGGTGGTTGAAGTTTGTATGACAGTAGGAACAGTGGGAGATGTAGTTTGTGTGTCTGGAGCTGGATTAGTGTTGTGTGATGGGTGTTGGTTATAGGGGTTGGGTCTGAGTGGGGAAGGAGGAGATATGTGCCAGGGATTGGAGGTAGGAGGAGGGCCAGGAATACTGATGGTGCAGTTGGAGGCAGGAGGAGAGGAAGGCCATCTTTTAGGAATCCTCTTCAGCCTCGCAGGACAGCAAGTATTCCAGGCCTGGTGGTGCCCCCGGCAGTTAGGGTACTTGGCCAATATCTCCTCCTTGGCCTTAAATTTGGTAAGGCAATAGTCGGTGACTTGCCCACCACTACTGATCGCACATCTCACTGGGAAATGGAAGGCGTTTCAGTGATGGCCAAACCACTGACAGCGCTCCCAAATTCCGTGGTTCACATGGGCAGGAGATGGACCGTAGATGTGGACCAGCACTTGTTTTGAAGGAACAGTTTGCTCTTCACTCTTGGAGAGCAGCCTGAGCCGGACGTGATATACAACTGCTTGGTCAATAGTTCTGTTGACCAAGAAATGGGAATGTTTATGAGTATGATGTTCCTAATCCTCTGAGCCGGGGTCATCTCGGCGAGATGAGGAGAGCTGAGTGTCCGGATCTTCTCAGCAGCTTCAGTAGAGGAGGAGTGGATGATAAATTCACCCTGAACATTGTGTTTGATTGCGCACCCATATTCAGTGAGCTGGTCTTCCAGTTCTCTCAGGAGAGTATAGTCCTCGGGAGTGAAGGGGGCCCGGACTTTGAATTTAGAGATGGGCTCTCTAATAGCGATGGGTTTTGGGGTGGGATGGAACTGAGACAGCAGCACTCTACTGGCTGCTGCCAAAGGCCGTGCTTTGCCTCTTCTTCCTTCCCATTAGAGCCCACCCCTCCAGGAGGAGTGGTTAAGCTCCATCCCCCACCAGGGGGAGATAAGGAGGGTTGGAGGAGGGCATATCAAAACCTAATCATGCATACCCTCAGACCTTTCACTGAACACTATGTTTAAACACACTGAGCATTTTGGCAAATTGTTCTATATAGTAATGAGGCCTTACTGCTATGAAGTGGCTATGAAACATGCTGCAACACTGAGAATACAATTAACCAGGGATGAAAACACAAGCAATTGCACTGAACATGCAGTAAATCCTAGATAGATTACCACATAAAAAAGGCCTGAAAAGGAATTTATCACTGAGCTTATAGATAAAAAATTTGCGAATAGGCCTTAAAGCAGTAAGGCGGTTATGAAGCACGCAAAAACACTATGATAAAGAATACAACGGGGATGAAATCACTACCGACACTTAGCACTTTACACAGATAAAACTGAGTGGCTGAAACAAAACAAAACCTGGGAAAAGAGAGAGAATTTACAGTTATGTAGCACAAAAATTGTACCTGAATAGAGACGAAAAAAAAAATTTAAACCTGCTTTACTGTTTTACTCTTGTAAGAGAGAAAAAAAAACAGTATAAAGCCTCAGTTTCAATTCATAAGGAATCGACCACTTCCCTGATTTAACCCTTCCAAAGAAAAAGATAAAATCAACGGAAATAGGAACGGTATCCTTTCGTTATTATCTTTCCAACAATAGAAAGAAGTAGAGGATGTATTCCAGTCTATCTGGAAGGAGGTGTCGGCTATTAGCTGCTGGCTTCTAGCTGCTGGTTGGACAGGAGTGGAGAGGAAGACGTATGTCCCTACTAGAGCTGGAACCTGATTGATATGTGACTGAGCAGTTAATGTTTGGTACTTGGAAATTCCCAATTTAGCTTGTTGATGCTGTTGGACCTGTTTCTATTAAAACTATCCTATTCTTTGGGGATTTTATAACATTAAAAAACGAAGCAATTCCTTTTAATGCTTCAAAATTCAAGATTTTTTTTTGAGGCAATAAATAAGACAGTAGCAGCAAATTTCAGTGTGTTACCCTTGTTACCCTTGTAATTTCTTTAGTATTTCCTTGAGACCAAATTCCCTTACTTTACTATGTATCCATGCACTTTGCACCAAAGTAGGTCATTGGTAGAGCACACAAGTGTGGAGTGTTGAGCCTAATAAATGCGGTTCGATCCCACATTTGCAGAAAATTTTGAAACGGGGAAAAATGTGAATGAAAGATGAATGTGTGCTTAACTGACACTGAAAACTAGATGATAAACACCTTAGATATCAGTCTGGTATAGGTCTCTATCCGAATTCTTACATTATCACTAAAACCAAATATACGAGCTTATGTAGTCATTACTTATTACACTCTTATTGATCAAATCAGTATTTCTTAATATGCACATTCTTTCCTTTGCATTCCGTGTTGAAAAGCGTTTGAAATTCAACGAGTATATCTGAGTCCATGTCAAGTTCATTCTTTTGCGGTCAAAATAACTCTAGGGATATTTTGTTATTCATAGCCACTTTGGGGTGACTTCATTGCTAAATAAGTCTATATTTTGCTTATCACTTGAGCCATGGAAGTAGCTCTCAATTCCTGGCTAGTGTCTACAGACTATGGAGAGACCATACCATCCATATTTGCATGCATAATCTAAAGTTTTTTTTTTATGAAAGTAGTAAATATATCTGCATTAAAAAGTAAATCTCCAGGGCCCCTCATTAGTTCAATGGTAGGGCACGGGATACGGTATGTGACCTGACTAATGTGGGCTCGATCTCCCAGCTCAAAGCTATGTCCAACCCCATTCGAATGGGAACTTATCGTGATACAGCAGTGTAAATTGTCACTGATCATCTTTTCATTCCTAAAGCGGACTTGGCAGGATATGAAAATTGCAAGAAAAGATAGGGAGGAGTAATAACTGCATCAGATATTGCTGAAGGCAAGTAGTGAGCACTAATAAACCTTGATGGCATTTCCCGAAACCATCCAAACAATGCCATGTGATATCCTCGTATAATTTACCATTGCAAAATACACTGATGCTGTCCCAAACTGTGTCTATAATTTTGCTACTCGACGAGGAAGAAAGGTCGTCACATTGTTGGAAAGATTGTACTAATGCAGAGTGCATTTATATGAAACAAAAAGAATCACGACATATCTCTGCCGTTCAATCTAAAAGTTTCCAGACTGGAGTGCTAGACTTAATGATAGCTATTTGAAGTTCATTGCAACAATGGAGCAAAAAACCGCTTATAATGTGTTCGTTATAAAAGCTCAGAATATTAACATGGGAGTTACTGTGTCGTATAATCTCTAGGTTTTCATTTATTAACTCTGTTGTATTATTAAGACCAGGGGTCACAATTGCTTATGCACTTAAAATTATTAGTCATTACTTTTATATTTTTTTTTCTGGATCGTTTTATAATTCTGTTTACACGGCCTATTTCACCTTTCATAGTGACTGTTCAAGAATTAGAAGTAAAAATAGAAATAATAGATAGAATTAGAATATGAAATAAAAAAATCAGTATCAGTTTACACAACATGGTCCCTTTATCTCTGAATATGCACACAAATATGACTATGTTTATGCTTGATATCTGCATAGAATACCTTGGTGGTATATCCTCCTTGGCTCTACACTGGAGTGTTTGAAAAGAAACGGAATTCTCTGTGGAATTTGTTTACCAGAATGCAATGCATGCATTTCAAGTCATTCAAGCTCTCGGATATTCTATACCACTTTTGGCGATTTTGTGGCTTCGTGGAGATTATGAAGCAGATTCTGGGTCTACATAAGGAAGTGCACCTTCCCGCTTGCTTAATGAGCTTCTTTTTTTCATAGTGAATACCTGTATCTGCATGTTTGAGGTCATGTAACTATATAATCTGAGCAAACCCTTACGTGATTAATGAATAAAATAATATTAAATTGCATTCGTTTATCAAATTTAGCATTTTGCGTTTGTTATCAGGTTATTATATTCCATAGTTTTAATTGGCTAATTTTGTTCATTCCCTCAGATCGATTCATATAGTCCCAAACTTCAGTTAATGTCCCAACTTATGTGATGCAAAATGGTGTCGGGAGAGTCTTATTGTCTAGAGAGGGAAAGAGTGAATAGCAATACTTCTTTATATCGTCTTCCAGTATATATCTTCACAATATTTTAATGTACAACATGAGTTCAGGTTATCACAGGCATCGAATGACAAAGGCGAGATAACAGAAAATATTAATAACCAAACTGCTTTGAAAGATTCGCTGATCTCAATATCTCATCTGTAGTGGAAAATCAGTAGGTATTCTATAAACTGTATTTTGAGCTTGAACTATTTTATTTCTTATTCTCACATTGAAGCAAAGAAAGTTAGTTAAGGATTCAGCTGAAATAACACGTGCATAAGTAGATTTGTTATTCTGTTGCGGCATGTTTAATTCGGTAGCTAAAATATTTAGAAAAACGCTGTCATTAGAAGTGCTGTTAAATGCAACAATTTCATCTCTCTCTCTCTCTCTCTCTCTCTCTCTCTCTCTCTCTCTCTCTCTCTCTCTCTCTCTCTCTCTCTCTCTCTCTCTCTCTCTCTCTCTCTCTCTCATACATACAGAACTTTGCTCTTCATAAATGCTTAATGTTGGAGATTCCATTTGACCCTTTCCATGTGCATACGAAGGGGAATGTACCATTGTCCTCTCAGCAAATGAACCACTGATGCTGCATAGTGAATATGCATGTAAGAGAGAATTTGAATCGAGTAGAACAATAGCTTATTGAATGTGTTCATCTAAGGGTAAAGGGGGTCGGATGTTAAAAGTATTTGATGTGTTGCATTGTTGGAAAGGATATTATTGTCTATTGCTGACTTATTCAGCTGTACGTGTATTATACAGGAAAATATTGAGCCAAAACAAGTCCATAATTTTTCTGCATCTCTCCTTCATGTACATTCCCTGAAAAGCGATGAAGGGTAATGCTGCAGTGGCAGAATTTTCGTGAGCTCATAATAGTTACTCTGATAATTTATGATAAATGTTATTTTATATATATGCTTTTTTACTTATATATATATATATATATATATATATATATATATATATATATATATATATATATATATATATATATATATATATATATATATATATATATATATATATATACATATATATACATATATATATATATATATATATATATATATATATATATATATATATATATATATATATATATATATATATATATATATATATATATATATATATATATATATATATATATATATATATATATATATATATATATATATATATATATATATATATATATATATATATATATATATATATATATATATATATATATATATATATATATATATATATATATATATATATATATATATATATATATATATATATATATATATATATATATATATATATATATATATATATATATATATATATATATATATATATATATATATATATATATATATATATATATATATATATATATATATATATATATATATATATATATATATATATATATATATATATATATATATATATATATATATATATATATATATATATATATATATATATATATATATATATATATATATATATATATATATATATATATATATATATATATATATATATATATATATATATATATATATATATATATATATATATATATATAATATATATATATATATATATATATATATATATATATATATATATATATATATATATATATATATATATATATATATATATATATATATATATATATATATATATATATATATATATATATATATATATATATATATATATATATATATATATATATATATATATATATATATATATATATATATATATATATATATATATATATATATATATATATATATATATATATATATATATATATATATATATATATATATATATATATATATATATATATATATATATATATATATATATATATATATATATATATATATATATATATATATATATATATATATATATATATATATATATATATATATATATATATATATATATATATATATATATATATATATATATATATATATATATATATATATATATATATATATATATATATATATATATATATATATATATATATATATATATATATATATATATATATATATATATATATATATATATATATATATATATATATATATATATATATATATATATATATATATATATATATATATATATATATATATATATATATATATATATATATATATATATATATATATATATATATATATATATATATATATATATATATTATTCTATCAATTATAGTACTTTTACTTAATATTGTATGTTATTGTTGATTCAAAGATGCAGTTGGGGGCACTGATAAAAGGATATATATTAAGCTCCCTTAGCGAACAAGATGGGTTAGCAGACTTGCCATTCTA
>JAXCGZ010010425.1:0-5000 GCA_037179515.1 Halocaridina rubra | reverse complement strand
ATTATTATTATTATTATTATTATTATTATTATTATTATTATTATTATTATTATTATATTCATATTAGTATTATTATTATTTCTAATATTATCATTATTATTATTATTATTATTATTATTATTATTATTATTATTATACTGAAAAAAGAGAGTACAGATAAATTTTGCTAGATTTGGTAACCAATTAGTGCTTCAGAAAACGTAATTGTTTCAATTAGAACTAATTAACAGAGATTTAGACAATCACAGTGCATTAGGCAATGCCTATTTTTGCAATCAGAATTATCGTGAGCACTTAAACTGCTTTCATCCAGTAATGAATAATGGAATGTCACAGTGAAACTTACTTTACTTTTTGTCTCATTCTCGAAGGTTAAATTCTGGAACGTCTACAGAATTGAAAAGTATTTTTTATAGACTTAATAACGAGTCAGAATTAGAGAAGACAAACAAATAAAATGAAAAATAAATTAGTTAAAGCTCTTACGCAAATGTATAACAGAAATATAAGCGCATCTCTCTCTCTCTCTCTCTCTCTCTCTCTCTCTCTCTCTCTCTCTCTCTCTCTCTCTCTCTCTCTCTCTCTCTCTCTCTCTCTCTCTCTCTCTCTCTCTCTCTCTCTCTCTTCTTGAAGACACGCCCTGGGAATACTTTTTTTGTATTCTTTCTCAATTATATTTATTCTACTATAAAAATGTTTTCAAGGATTATAAGAAAATGAAGAGAAACTAACCGTGCTGGATATTAAAAAGAAAAAAAATTCATCGAGTTGTAGAACACAAAAACAAGTTTTTTTTCCCGTAGGTTTCCTTGAGATCAGGTGTACCCACAGCATAGTTAAAAACATGTTGTATGATGCTGTAGTGCAATTTTTCTTTTTCAAGCAATAAAGATAATCCTCGCCTTCCATTTTCATATTACTTTTTCTATCAATCCTTGTCCATTTTATGGTCTGTGATTCAGCACAACAAAATCTGTCTATTAAGTCTAAAGTAAACATAATAAAAAATGTAATAAAGTGGGTCAAAATCCTCATTAAGTAAGCCCCCCCCAAAAAAAATAAAATCGGAATATTCATATTGCAGAGGCTAGAGTATACGATATTGGATTATACACAATTTATGATTTTTTCCCCAATAAAAACGAAGGTGCATAACAGAGAGCCAGTAAGTGGAGCCAAAAAATAATTTTATTTCTACTGTTGCAATACAGTTACAACTTCTTGTTGTCATCATTGTCTTTTTATATACTCCAACTCCACTGGTCTTGGAGTAATTTTTTTTACCCATGACCTCTGTTCATATAACTTTCCATGTTTTTTCTGTCCTGTGCAAGCATAATCCAATCTTCAATATTCACTCCTTCTCGTATGATATCCTCCGGAAATCTCCTCCAATCTCTTCTTGGTCTCCCTGGTCGTTTGTGTCCATTTGTATGGGCCAAGAAGATCTTTTTTTTTTTTGGTATTCTCTCCTCCTGCATTAAAATGATGAGTCCTGCCCATTGCATTCGTCTTTCCTTGGCAACATGACATATGTGGGGTTTCTTTGCTTATTCTTTCAACTCTCCATTACATTTTTTTTCTTTGTAGGTTCACCGCCCTGAGGATGGGTGAAACGGGTCATGAGGGACCCATAGGGCAGTAATCCCCCCAGTAAACAGCTTAAACTCTCTTTCCAGACGAGGAGCGATCCCTTGATATCGCGAATGCGAGGTCAGCGGGTTACCACTGTACTAGCCAGGAGGCTAGTGTGTATATATATATATATATATATATATATATATATATATATATATATATATATATATATATATATGTATGTATGTATGTATGTATGTATGTATGTATGTATGTATGTATGTATGTATGTATGTATGTATGTATGTATGTATGTATGTATGTATGTATGTATGTATGTATGTATGTATGTATGTATGTATGTATGCATGTATGCATGTATGCATGTATGCATGTATGCATGTATGCATGTATGCATGTATGTATGTATGCATGCATGTATGCATGCATGTATGCATGCATGTATGCATGCATGTATGCATGTATGTATGCATGCATGCATACATACATACATACATACATACATACATACATACATACATACATACATACATACATACATACATACATACATGCATGCATGCATGCATGCATGCATGCATGCATACATACATACATACATACATACATACATACATACATACATACATACATACATACATACATACATACATACATGCATGCATGCATGCATGCATGCATGCATACATACATACATACATACATACATACATACATACATACATACATACATACATACATACATACATACATACATACATACATACATACATACATACATACATACATACATACATACATACATACATACATACATACATACATACATACATACATACATACATACATACATACATACATACATACATACATACATACATACATACATACATACATACATACATACATACATACATACATACATACATACATACATACATACATACTATATATATATATATATATATATATATATATATATATATATATATATAGATTTGTCAGACTTCTTAACACGCAAATGATGAAGCATATATATCCAATATCCACTGGTCATTTAAATGGAATGGATATTGACTGGTAATCACAATACCATCATTAATGATTTACCAATTGAACTTTGGGGAAGGGGAACTTGGAGCTTTGTAAATTAGCAAAGTTTTAATATAATTTAAAAATAAGTTTTCTTTGAGCACTGCTATTGTCAGTGTCTTGTCAACTTGGCATTCCTTTTTAAATGAGTTTGATCGGCTGAAAACTCTTTGAATAGGGAAAGAAACTGAGACATACAAACGATAGGATATATCTTGGAAAAAAATAAAGAGTTGATTCGCTTGAACAAATATCCATTTGCAGTTATGAAACATTTCTACGTCAGAGAGGAAAATGGTTAACTGAAAATTACGTATGACGGACTCGTTTTATAGATAACATAAGTGGGAATAATATTCCATTTTCCAATAACTTATCTTGATGAGGTCTTCAGACGTGAAGTGCTGGAAAGAAATAAAAGAGTAAGTGGAGTTTACTTGAAGGTTTTGATATATGATAATATGACTCTTCATGTTAGAGGACATAGATGCTTCAAACAAACGTTCATGAAATTCTGAAGTGCTATTTGGAGATATGAAAGCAATTGTTAGTGAAGTGCTGAAGCACCGAGCATTTTAAGTCTGAATATTTACTGAACAGATAAATAAGGAAAAAATAAAAAAAATAGAAGATTTTGTCTCTGAACCGAACTGAAAAGATATATTCGCATTGATTTTTATTCAGTATATTCAATTTGGCATATTACTTTAAGCATTCCTGATACGGAAATAAATCTTCGATCATATAATAGAATCGCGTTATATCGTTAGTGGCAGGTATTTATATAAATTTGTATCAAATTCTATGTATTCGGTAGTATAGCAAAGGTCAATTGACAAAAGCTACTAGTAGTTTAACTATTTTACGAAATTAAGGATTAGAAATTATATATTTTGGAACATTGAAGTGTCATACATATTAAATATATTTTAAATATTGCTAACGCTATACCCATCAAGAAATACATTGATCTATAACTTCCAGTAAATGCATAAAGTGTATATTTAGTTGAATGCAACCTTTTACTATTTTTAATATCAAATGCTTACAAACATCTACTTCTGACACATAATCTTATTTTACACAGTAAAAAAAAATAAATCTACTATATGAAATTTTTCAATATTTTCCAGGGTTAAAGCAAGAGTTGCTCACCCTGATAAAATATATTAGAGAAAGAAAAAAATCATTAGGTTGTACCTTATGAGATATTCTTGCGTAAAATGGTCCAGGCAAAGTATTGCAAGAAAATCCTTGAGGAATTCCAGCAGTACACATCCCGAAGACTAATTTACTGAGTTACTAAAAAGTATGAATTTAATACTCTTCCAGTTATATGCAGATAATGCACTAAGTAAGCAAGCAACAACATTACCAGTTGAAAATTGTTAGAGAATATTGCTAGTAGAGTTATCAAGAGGCCTTCCATTCCTCTGCTGCTCCGACTGGTTAATGTACCAAAGCTTCGGTGTGTATGGAGTAAACATCTAAAATATATCAACTCTGCCCTCAAGGCTTGATATACTTGGTAAAGTGTCTAAAATTCAAGCACTTTTTAACTTCTAATGGAAGTAAATGGTTCTGATAATAAGCATGAAAAGATGTTTGAAGCAAATGCATTTTTTTAGGTGGATGTCAGTGCAACTGCGATACTTTCAGACACAGGAATTCCCTCAAGTGGAAGTTTGTGAGAGTTCCAGTTCGAAGCCTACACATATTATCTTCGCATACTAATGCTTCTTAAGCCTAGAAAAATTGCCTTTTTTCAAAAAGCATCAATCGACAAGTGCCATATTGATAGACCTACAATGAATAAATTTCATAAGGGCTTTTTTCTAGACTTATCAGTCCAGGACCTCTTAAACTAGGAGGTAAAGGAAGCATCTCCCAATTAGCATCAATGCACAGATTTTGACGAACTATTCCGAGAAAAAATTGGTACTACCATTCAACAGGCTTACTTTGCATAAATTCCACTATCACGCAGTTTTATTTTTCATAAAATTTACAATATTTAAGAGCATTTTTTTAATAAACTTTTTATGCAATATATATATATATATATATATATATATATATATATATATATATATATATATATATATATATATATATACATACATACATACATACATACATACATACATGCATGCATGCATGCATGCATGCATGCATGCATGCATGCATACATACATACATACATACATACATACATACATACATACATACATACATACATACATACATACATACATACATACATACATACATACATACATACATACATACATACATACATACATACATAC
>JAXCGZ010010424.1:25000-27500 GCA_037179515.1 Halocaridina rubra | reverse complement strand
TGGTGATAGTAATGGTTCTGCTCTTAACCTTGCACCTCCCAATAGATCTGCTTCTTTCACTCTTCACTATTCAAACATTCGTGGGCTGAACTCTAATCTTTCGTCTGTGGAGCAGCACTTGGGCACTTTCCTCCCTAACCTCCTCCTCCTATCTGAAACTCAGTTATCTATACATGATTCCACTGACCCTTTCCAAATCTCCCACTATAATCGGTATACTCGTTTTCGTTCCAAAGGTGGGGTCTGTGCTTACTGCAACATTAACACTCCTACTGAGAGGCTCATGGACCTTGAATCTCCTGACTTTGATGTTCTCTGGCTAAAAGTCTATCTCTCCACTACCACTATCATCCTTTGCTTCTGCTACTGTTCTCCAAACTCCACTGAGTTTGTGTCTTTCTTTGAATATCTCTCCTCGTGCCATGAGTCCTTGCTATCTTCTCACCCACATGCCGAAGTTTTCTACATTGGAGACTTCAATGTACACCACAGTGAGTCTCTTCATTCTTCTCACACTGATGTGGGAGGAAGCGAGGCTCTTGCTTTCTCTATTACTCACGATCTGGAGCAAATTATCAAACATCCTACTCGCATTCCTGAACGTCACGAACATGCTGCAAACACTCTTGACCTATTTTTTACTTCTAACCCTTCAAACTACTCTTATTCTGTGCTTTCCCCTCTTGGTAAATCTGACCACTCCATGATCTCTGTCTCTTCCATTTTCGCTCCCCCACCACCAATCCCTCCTGCTCAACGCCGCCTTTGGCACTTCAAGCGAACCCAATATGAAAATTTGCGTAACTTTCTCTTTGACTTCCCATGGGATGACTACTGCTTTAGGTCCCGCAACCCTGATCGGGTAGCTGTAAAAGTTGCCGAGATCATGACCACGGGAATGGAGGCGTACATCCCCTCTACTACAAAAACTTTCTCTCCCCCTAATCCTTGGTTTGACCGTGCCTGCTCCATGGCTATCCAGGCTAGGAATCAGGCTCACCGATCCTACCAAGCCTCTCCTTCCGATTTAACTCGCTCTGCTTTTATTATAGCTAGGAAACGCTGTACAGCTCAGATTCGAAGGTCTAAGGCTTCCTTTATAAGAAGGAAAGTTGATGACCTGAACTCCTCTCCCACTGACAAATGCTTCTGGTCCTTAGCCAAAAACCTCTCCAGAAACTTCTGTAACTCAAGCTTTCCCCCTCTCATTCATTCTGATGGTTCTATAGCTTGCTCTCCCACTGACAAAGCCACTCTCTTTTGCTCTCATTTTTCTGCCAACTCTTCTATCAACGATTCCAGCGCTCCTGTTCCTCAGTCTTTTCCCCTCTCTAAACCTATGCCCTCCCTTATCCTTTCTTCACGCAAAGTCCATAAGGTTCTTCGCTCACTAAAGATAAACAAGGCATCTGGTCCCGATGGTATCCCTGCAAGGTTCCTTAAGGAGTTTGCAGATGAACTGGCTCCTGTGCTTTGCCGTCTTTTTCGCCGCATTCTGTCACCAGTATCTATCCTTCATCTTGGAAGCATGCTCTAGTTCAACCTGTTCCTAAGAAGGGTGACCGCTCTATTCCCTCTAACTACCGACCTATTGCTCTAACCTCCTCTATTGCTAAAGTTTTCGAAACTTTGCTCAATGCTCACTTCTTGAAACGCCTTGAATCTAACTCACTTATCTCCGATCACCAGTACGGCTTCCGCAAGGCAAGATCCACTGGTGATCTCCTGTCCTATCTTACTCATGTATGGTCATCTTCTCTGAGGAACTATGGGAAATCCTTTGTCGTCGCCCTTGATATCTCTAAGGCTTTTGACAGAGTCTGGCACAAGGCTCTGTTGGCCAAACTCCCTGCCTATGGCTTTACCCCTTCTTTCTGTTCTCTAATTTCCAGTTTTCTTACTGACCGTTCTATATCTGTAGTTGTTGATGGCACGACCTCTAGCCCTTTCTCTGTTTCCAGTGGTGTTCCACAGGGCTCTGTTCTTTCACCTACTCTCTTCCTTCTCTTCATCAATGATCTTCTACAATCCCCATCTTCCTCTTTTCTTCATGCCTTTGCCGATGATTCTGCCCTTCACTTTTCCTCTGTCTTTTCTTCACAACCTTCATCTGTTACTAGTAATCAATCTCGTATCACTCTTTCTTCTACTCTTAACTCCGATTTGCAGAAAGTATCTGAATGGGGCACTCAAAATTTAGTTAAATTCAATGCCTCCAAGACACAGTTTCTGGCTATCTCTTTATCTTCTTCTCCTCCTGATAACCCTATTGTCTTCGAAACTAATGAAATTTACCCTCTTAACTCTATCAATATATTAGGAATCCATATAGCCTCTAACTTGTCTTGGAGGAATCACATAATCCAAATTTCTAAATCTTCATCCAAAAAACTGGGGGTTTTGTTTTGGTTTCGTTATTACTTTTCCTCATTGCAGGTACTTAAAATTTACAAAGGTCTTATCCGCCCCTGCTTAGAATACTGCTCACACATCTGGGGTG
>JAXCGZ010010424.1:17500-20000 GCA_037179515.1 Halocaridina rubra | reverse complement strand
TGCAAATAGCCATAGCTTAGGTAACAAGATAGAAGAACTGAGAGCAATAGTATGTAGTGAGAGACCGGATATAATATGCATTAGTGAAAGTTGGATTAATTTAGAGAACAAACACCTTAAAGCTGAGTACATAATTACAGGATATAAACTTTATAATGCGGATCGCAATGCAGATAGAAGAGGGGGAGGGGTAATTATGTATATTAAAGATAGCCTCAGAAGCTGCATTAAGTCTGGAATTAAGACAAATCTAAATTCAGAAACCTTATGGGTTGAAATAAAAAATAATATAGAAAGTCTAGTTGTAGGAGTAGTCTGCAGACCACCTGATCTAGATAATATATATTCGCAAATTATATACGATGAAATTTCTAAAGTGACCAGGTCAAATAGAGTTTGCATTGTAGGCGATTTTAATTTTAGATATATTAACTGGGAAGCCATAACAGGTGATAGTAGCTCTAAGGAGTTTTTGTAAGTAGTAGAAGACAATTTCCTTTCTCAGCATGTACTTGAAGCAACACGGGGGGTGAATATACTGGATTTAGTTCTTAGTAATAGAGGGAATATGGTTACAAATTTAGAAGTTGGTGAACCATAGAGCAAGAGTGACCATGATTCCATTAGATTTAACATAATTCTCAAGGAAACTATAAAGGAAATAAGAATATTGTTCCAAACTTTAGAGCAGGAGATTTTGAGGGCTTAAAAACTAAATTGTCTAATGAGGTATGGGAAGGGATTTCTGGGGTACAGACATGGGTAGTTAATCCAGTAGGTCAGGTCTCAGGTAGCAGATTAACCCGAGAATTGAGTACCTCAGGCCTAGGATTATCACAAGATAAGATCAATACAGCAAATTCTCTCACAGGAAAGAACAGCAGTCCGTCAGTTAATATAAATTTGGATGAGGAATATAACAATTTTGTCATGACTCTTAAGAATAGTCAGAAAGACTATATTCCCATGAAACATTTCAGATCAAGAAAAAATGACCCTAAATGGATGAACAATAGAATAAAGAATCTTATTGGTATTAAAAGAGGAATATACAGGAAACTAAAAAGAGGTGAAGAGCAAGTGAGGCAGCAATATATACAGTTAAACAGGGAAGCTAGAATAGCAGGAGAAGCTAAAGAAAATCCTAAAGGGCTTTATCAACATTATCAAACAAAATTTAAAGAAAAAGTCGGAAAAATTGAAGTAGCCAATGGCCACATCACAGATGATGATAAAGTGATGTGTACATGTTTAAATGATTATTTCTTACCTGTATTTACCAATGAAAACTTGGAATATATTCCGGAGGTAGAATCCATTTACAGAGACAGTCCCGATAACATACTTAGTTCAATAAATATTTTGCGAGGAGCTAATAAATGAAATAGATAAATTAAATGCTCATAAATCTCTGGGACCTGATGGAATATATGCTAGAATATTAAAGGAATGCAAGGAAGAGCTTAGTTGTCCACTAACAGCAATATTTAATCATTTAATAAAATTAGGATCGGTACCCATGGAGTGGAAATTGGCAGATGTGGTACCAATATTCAAAAAAGGAGAACGAGTTAAAAAGAATAATTATAGGACTGTAAGTTTAACGTCAACAGTGGGTAAGATTCTAGAATCCATCGTTGCAAATAAAATAAGGGCACATCTAGAATAACACAGACTGATAAAACTTTCACAACACGGGTTTCTTAAGGGTTTTTCGTGCCTTACAAACTTACTGTCTTTTTATTCAGAAGTTTACGAGGCAGTAGATTGTGCCAAAGACTATGATAAAATATATCTAGATTTTAGCAAAGCTTTTGATAGAGTTCCTCCCAAAAGATTAGTTAAAAAGCTGGAAGTTCATGGTATAGGAGGAGCTGTTCTCAGATGGATCAAAGAATGGTTAAAAGACAGAAAACAGAGGGTTTGCATAAATGGAGAGAAATCGGAGTGGGGCTCGGTTACTAGTGGGGTACCACAAGGCTCGGTACTGGGTCCCCTATTATTCATCATATATCTAAATGATCTGGATTCGGATATCAGTAGTAACCTAATTAAATTCGCAGATGATACTAAAATAGGTAGAATTATAAATGGAAAAGAAGACATTCATGCTTTACAGGAAGATCTAAATAAATTATCTAAATGGTCGGACAAATGGCAAATGGAATTTAATGTTGAAAAATGCAAAGTAGTTAAAATGGGTACTATAAAAGACTATACGAGTTATAAGCTAAATAACCATGAAATCATGAATTCTCAGTGTGAAAGGGATTTGGGGGTTCTTGTGAAAAGTAATCTTAAGCCAAGAGAGCAATGCACAGCAGTCAGAATTAAAGCAAACAGGATTTTAGGATTTATCTCAAGAAGTGTTGGCAATAGGACAGAAAAAGTTACTTTGTAGCTCTATCTTGCATTAGTTTGGCCCCATTTAGATTATGCTGTGCAATTCTGGTCACCCTATTATAGGATGGAAATTGAATCCTTGGAGAGAGTGCAGCGA
>JAXCGZ010010424.1:10000-15000 GCA_037179515.1 Halocaridina rubra | reverse complement strand
TTTAGATCTTCCTGTAAAGCATGAATGTCTTCTTTTCCATTTATAGTTCTACCTATTTTAGTGTCGTCTGCGAATTTACTTAGGTTACTACTGATATCCGAATCCAGATCATTTAGATATACGATGAATAATAGGGGACCCAGTACCGAGCCTTGTGGTACCCCGCTAGTAACCGAGCCCCACTCCGATTTCTCTCCATTTATGCAAACCCTCTGTTTTCTGTCTTTTAACCATTCTTTGATCCATCTGAGAACAGCTCCTCCTATACCATGAGCTTCCAGCTTTTTAACTAATCTTTTGTGAGGAACTCTATCAAAAGCTTTGCTAAAATCTAGATATATTGTATCATATTCTTTGCCACAATCTACTGCCTCGTAAACTTCTGAATAAAAAGACAGTAAGTTTGTAAGGCACGAAAAACCCTTAAGAAACCCGTGTTGTGAAAGTTTTATCAGTCTGTGTAATTCTAGATGTGCCCTTATTTTATTTGCAATTATGGATTCTAGAATCTTACCCACTGTTGAAGTTAAACTTACCGGCCTATAATTATTCTTTTTAACACGTTCTCCTTTTTTAAATATTGGTACCACATCTGCCAATTTACACTCCATGGGTACCGGTCCTAATTTTATTGAATTATTAAATAATGCAGTTAGTGGACAACTAAGCTCTTCCTTGCATTCCTTTAATATTCTAGCATATATTCCATCAGGTCCCGGAGATATATGCGCCTTTAATTTATCTATTTCTTTTATTACCTCCTCTCTCGTAATATTTATTGAACTAAGTATATTATCGGGACTGTCTCTGTAAATGGATTCTACTTCCGGAATATTCTCCAAGTTTTCATTGTTAAATACAGATAAGAAATAATCATTTAAACATGTACACATCACTTTATCGTCATCTGTGATATGGCCATTGGCTACTTCAATTGGTCCGACTTTTTCCTTAAATTTTGTTTGATAATGTTGATAAAACCCTTTAGGATTTTCTTTAGCTTCTCCTGCTATTCTAACTTTGCATTTTCTTTTCGACTCTCTAACTATCTTTTTAACTTCCCTGTTTAACTGTATATATTGCTGCCTCACCTGCTCTTCACCTCTTTTTAGTTTCCTGTATATTCCTCTTTTAATACCTATAAGATTCTTTATTCTATTGTTCATCCATTTAGGGTCATTTTTTCTTGATCTGCAATGTTTCATGGGAATATAGTCTCTCTGACTATTCTTGAGAGTCATGGCAAAATTGTTATATTCCTCATCCAAATTTATATTAACTGACGGACTGCTGTTCTTTCCTGGGAGAGAATTTAATGTATTGATCTTATCTTGTGATAATCCTTGGCATGTGGTACTCAAATTTCGGGGTAATCCGCTACCTGCGACCTGACCTGCTGGATTAACTACCCACATCTGTACCCCAGAAATCCCTTCCCATACCTCATTAGATAATTTAGTTTTTAAGCCCTCAAAATCTCCTGCTCTAAAGTTTGGAACAATATTCTTATTTTCCTTTATAGTTTCCTTGAAAATTAGGCTAAATCTAATGGAATCATGGTCACTGTTGCCCAATTTATCACCAACTTCTAAATTTGTAACCATATTCTCTCTATTACTAAGAACTAAATCTAGTGTATTCACCCCCCGTGTTGCTTCCAGTACATGCTGAGAAAGGAAATTGTCTTCTACTACTTCCAAAAACTCCTTAGAGCTACTATCACCTGTTATGGTTTCCCAGTTAATATGTCTAAAATTAAAATCGCCTACAATGCAAACTCTATTTGACCTGGTCACTTTAGAAATTTCATCGTATATAACTTGCGACTTTATATTGTCTAGATCAGGTGGTCTGTAGACTACTCCTACAACTAGCCTTTCTATATTTTTTTTAATTTCAACCCATAAGTTTTCTGCCACAAGTGGAAGGTCCGCTCCCCCTCAAGGGTGAACATCCAACAAAAAAAAAGATTTACCTTAATTCCAGACTTAATGCAGCTTCTGAGGCTATCTTTAATATACATAATTACCCCTCCCCCTCTTCTATCTGCACTACGATCAGCATTATAAAGTTTATATCCTGTAATTATGTACTCAGCTTTAAGGTGTTTGCTTTCTAAATTAATCCAACTTTCACTAATGCATATTATATCCGGTCTCTCACTACATACTATTGCTCTCAGTTCTTCTATCTTGTTACCTAAACTACGGCTATTTGTATAATATACTTTTAAACTTTCTCTAGCTTTACCCTTCTTGTGGCTATTCTTTTTATTAATATTTGTTCTATGTAACAAATGGTTCTTATCCTTAGACTCCCAGTTATTTGACCCACTATTTACTGAACCCTTACTGACTAATTTCTCTGCACAAGTATTATTCATTTCATTATTTGTGTCTAACAAAACCCCCCTACCTCTCTGTCTATCATACCAGCCAATACCGAGACACCTGAATTAGAAAGATGCACTCCATCCCTTGCATACATATGCTTACGAATAGTGAAGTGATCCCACCCGTCTATAAAACCTATATTATTCTCCCGACAGAAGACTTTCATCCTAGCATTTACTCCTATAGCTCGAGACCACCACTCTGACCTTTGGCTAAGCCTAGGGAGAATACCACACATCACCGGAACTGCACCCCTTTTCCTGATCTTATCCAGGGCTTGTCTATACAACCTAATCAGCTCTTCACTTCTACCATCCTGCACGTCATTTCCCCCAGCTATCAAACAAACAACATTTTTTTTCTCAATCCAGCTATTTATTGACTCACCCACCTTCTTCATACCTGCTCCAGGGAAAAAATATTTTCCTCTAACTCTATGCCTGAGTTTCCTGTCTACATATCTGCAGAGTGAATCCCCTACAATTACCAAAGAACGAGACTTATCCGGAGGATGGGTTACTCCGACCTTGGGAGACTTACCTAGGCTCTTGACCTGAGAGCTTTTCCCACTTCCATTTTTACGATCGCTAGTACACCTATCTGACTCTATGGGTCCTGAAGAATTACTGCCGCCACGGTCACATTCATCTCTAAGTGAACTAAATGAATTAGCAACCTGTAGTCTAAAAGTATCATTTTTCTTAAGAACCATCTTCGTTGAACCCTTATTCACAACTTTCCAGTCGTCTTCATTATTCAATTGTCCCTTCCTGGTTAACACCAGGGGTAATTATGTATATTAAAGATACCCTCAGAAGCTGCATTAAGTCTGGAATTAAGACAAATCTAAATTCAGAAAACTTATGGGTTGAAATTAAAAATAATATAGAAAGTCTAGTTGTAGGAGTAGTCTACAGACGACCTGATCTAGGCGATATGGAGTCGCAGGTTATATACGATGAAATTTCTAAAGTGACCAGGTCAAATAGAGTTTGCATTGTAGGCGATTTTAATTTTAGACATATTAACTGGGAAACCATAACAGGTGATAGTAGCTCTAAGGAGTTTTTGGAAGTAGTAGAAGACAATTTCCTTTCTCAGCATGTACTGGAAGCAACACGGGGGGTGAATACACTAGATTTAGTTCTTAGTAATAGAGAGAATATGGTTACAAATTTAGAAGTTGGTGAAAAATTGGGCAACAGTGACCATGATTCCATTAGATTTAACATAATTTTCAAGGAAACTATAAAGGAAAATAAGAATATTGTTCCAAACTTTAGAGCAGGAGATTTTGAGGGCTTAAAAACTAAATTATCTAATGAGGTATGGGAAGGGATTTCTGGGGTACAGATGTGGGTAGCTAATCCAGCTGGTCAGGTCGCAGGTAGCGGATTACCCCGAAATTTGAGTACCACATGCCAAGGATTATCACAAGATAAGATCAATACATTAAATTCTCTCACAGGAAAGAACAGCAGTCCGTCAGTTAATATAAATTTGGATGAGGAATATAACAATTTTGTCATGACTCTCAAGAATAGTCAGAGAGACTATATTCCCATGAAACATTGCAGATCATGAAAAAATGACCCTAAATGGATGAACAATAGAATAAAGAATCTTATAGGTATTAAAAGAGGAATATACAGGAAACTAAAAAGAGGTGAAGAGCAGGTGAGGCAGCAATATATACAGTTAAACAGGGAAGTTAAAAAGATAGTTAGAGAGTCGAAAAGAAAATACGAAGTTCGAATAGCAGGA
Source organism: Halocaridina rubra (assembly GCA_037179515.1). Taxonomy (NCBI): domain Eukaryota; kingdom Metazoa; phylum Arthropoda; class Malacostraca; order Decapoda; family Atyidae; genus Halocaridina; species Halocaridina rubra. Next base: position 10,843 of record JAXCGZ010010424.1, on the reverse strand, counting down.
GAAGCTAAAGAAAATCCTAAAGGGTTTTATCAACATTATCAAACAAAATTTAAGGAAAAAGTCGGACCAATTGAAGTAGCCAATGGCCATATCACAGATGACGATAAAGTGATGTGTACATGTTTAAATGATTATTTCTTATCTGTATTTACAAATGAAAACTTGGAAAATATTCAGGAAGTAGAATTCATTTACAGAGACAGTCCCGATAATATACTTAGTTCAATAAATATTACGAGAGAGGAGGTAATAAAAGAAATAGATAAATTAAAGGCTCATAAATCTCCGGGACCTGATGGAATATATGCTAGAATATTAAAGGAATGCAAGGAAGAGCTTAGTTGTCCTCTAACTGCATTATTTAATAATTCAATGAAATTAGGATCGGTACCCATGGAGTGGAAATTGGCAGATGTGGTACCAATATTTAAAAAAGGAGAACGTGTTAAAAAGAATAATTATAGGCCGGTAAGTTTAACGTCAACAGTGGGTAAGATTCTAGAATCTATAATTGCAAATAAAATAAGGGCACATCTAGAATTACACAGACTGATAAAACTTTCACAACACGGGTTTCTTAAGGGTTTTTCGTGCCTTACAAACTTACTGTCTTTTTATTCAGAAGTTTACGAGGCAGTAGATTGTGGCAAAGAATATGATACAATATATTTAGATTTTAGCAAAGCTTTTGATAGAGTTCCTCACAAAAGATTAGTTAAAAAGCTGGAAGCTCATGGTATAGGAGGAGCTGTGCTCAGATGGATCAAACAATGGTTAAAAGACAGAAAACAGAGGGTTTGCATAAATGGAGAGAAATCAGAGTGAGGCTCGGTTACCAGCGGG
>JAXCGZ010010424.1:0-2500 GCA_037179515.1 Halocaridina rubra | reverse complement strand
AAAGAAGCTGGAAGGGGAAAAGAGTCAACTAGAATCTAGAATTTCTAAACAAGAAGATAAAAACAAACAGCTAAATGACAACCTGAAGGAATTAGATGTTAGTTCACTGCTATCTTCTGAGAGAGACGAGATTGCTGCTTGGAATGTTCAGATTAAGGAAAACATTGAACAGTTCAGAAAAGAGTTCCAGGAGCTGAATATGGAAAATGATGCCATGAAAACGTCCTTTGCTGATGCACTAAAGGGGAATGTGGCAGTAAAAGAGGCTGTAAAGGTGGTGGCACTGGAAAACATACAAACAGTTGACTATAAAGAGACAGTAATCGAAAAAATGAAAGACGTTGTGATGGAAAGGGCAAACCCACTCATCAGACAGGCACTTGATAAGGAGAAGACAGTGGTAATCTCAGGCATAAGTGAATCCCAGGAGCCAACATGGCAGGGGAGACTTGAAGAAAATAAAGCTAACGTTGTAGACCTGATAAGAAAGCTTGGAGTAGTATGTGGTCCTGAGGATATTGTAAACATACACCAACTAGGTAAATATTCGAGGGAAGGAAAGCCGAGACCAACAAAAGTAACCTTTGAGAGAGGGGAGACATGTAGGGAAATATTGTTGAGAAAAAAAAGTCTAAAAGACCTTCAAGAATGCAAAGAAGTGTTCATTAGACGATACAGAACACAGGAAGAGATGGGAAAGATCAAAAACTTGTTGCAAGAGGCAAGAAGGTTAAATGATGAAAGAAATGAAGAAGAGAAGAAAAATTTTCGTTACGGAATACTTCCAGACAAAGGGGAGATAAAGAAGATAATGACAGAAGATCAGGGGATGGGGCCTCATTAAGATTGTTATACACAAATGCTGATGGATTAGCTGGTAAGGCAGTAGAATTAAAAGATAGGATTCACAACAGTAAGGCAGATATAGTAGCAATTACAGAGACTAAGTTGAGTGAGGACATAAACAGTGTCACAGTTTTTCCTAAGGGCTTCAGAATACTAAGGGTCGAAAGATCTGAGAGGACTGGTGGAGGGATAGCACTGCTCATAAGTGAGAGGATTCAAGTTGAAGAAATAAACTTGGCTATAGAAAGTGAGTTCAGGGAATTTCTTGTTGCTCGCATAAATACTGGGTCAGAGAGCATTATAATAACTGTTGTATACAACCCACCAAGGAACCAAAATAGGCTTGAAATTTATGAGGAAAGTCATATAGGTACGATTGAAGTCATAAACTCAGTTGTTAACATGGCGCGGGAGAAAAAATGTAGGATTTTGATTATGGGAGACTTTAATCATAAAGAGATAGATTGGATAAATCTTGACCCACACAGTGGTGAGGACTCCTTTGGGGCAAGATTCCTAGATTGCGTACAAGGGAATTTCCTACACCAACATGTAATGGAACCAACAAGAGCCAGGGGTGGGGATGAGCCATCACTACTTGATCTGGTGTTCACAGATAATGTGTTGGATATTGAAAATATTGAGTATGAACCACCAATTGGAAAGAGTGACCACTGTGTGTTGTTGATGGAGTATATCATTGAAGACATTCTTCCTGAGAGTAGAGGCACTGAGGACATGAGGAGGAACTATCAGAAAGGAGATTATATCAAAATGAATGAGCTTTTTGCAGTTATTGACTGGAGAACCTTATTTTACAACAAATCTGTACAAGAAATGTATGACATCTTTTGTGAGAAATATGGGAAGATAGTAGATTGCTGCATACCTGTCACCAAAGTAGGTGTAATTCATGCCAGAGAGAAATGGTTCGATAATGGGTGTAAAAGAGCTAAGGAGTGGAGAGACAAATGCTGGAAAAGGTATAGGAGGAGAAAAAACATAAATGCCTGGCAAACCTTCAAAAGAGCAAGAAATGACTACCTAAGTAAAAGGAGAGAGGCAGAGAAAGATTATGAGAGGGACATCACCAGGAAGGCTAAAGAAAATCCCAAGCTTTTCCACAGCTTTATCAGAGGAAAACTGAAGGTAAAAGAACAGGTTTTAAGGCTAAAGAGAGCGGATGGAAGCATCACTGAGACGGACGAAGAGATCTGCAAAGAATTGAACAAGGAGTTTCAGTCAGTATTTACAGTAGAAAATACCCCACCCCCTCAGATTGCAGTGATAGAAGCTCAAGGGCCGGTATTAGAGAACATCAACCTTACAGCCACAGAGGTATGCAAAGCGCTGATGGATTTAGATGTTCATAAAGCTACAGGTCCTGATGACATATCCCCTCGTGTGCTTAAAAAATGCGCAAACACAATATCAGTGGCACTAAGTATCATATTTAAGGAGTCATTGGAGTCGGGGGAGATTCCAAGATGCTGGAAACAAGCAAATGTGATACCTATCTTCAAAAAGGGAAGGAGGGATACGGCTCTGAACTATAGACCAGTTTCCTTGACCAGCATAGTTTGCAAACTTATGGAGAAACTACTAAGGAAACATATCTCTCTTCACTTGGAATCCTTCAACTTTTTGTCAGTGA
>JAXCGZ010010423.1:0-31691 GCA_037179515.1 Halocaridina rubra | reverse complement strand
TATATATATATTATGCTTTTTTATTTAGTAATTGATCACATTCGTTAAACTGAATTATTTTTTCAGATTTGGCCGATTGCACAAAGACAATTTCCTCCGCTTTGGACGCTCAGTTGACCAACAAACTTTCTGTAATGGTTGTGATGACGACGTTAGTAAAATTAATCCTTCCGCGACTGTTTCCCATTTCGTTGAACACGAAAAAGACACCTCTATGCACATTTCTCCAAAGGAAGACAGCTCTGTGAAATATTACAAACCTTCAGCTGTGAAGAAAGCTGACGTCCATCGACGCAAAAGATCAGCACCAATGTACTATGACTACGCAGTCATACCTTCCCATGGCCCTATGCCGTGGGCCATGAACTTCCAGCCTACAATTGGTCCTCTCGCAGATGAAGAGGTGGACGATAGCGAAGTGGACAGCCTGCAGGAAGTCAACAAGCGCGATAGAAACTTTTTGCGATTTGGCCGTGATCGCAATTTCCTTAGGTTTGGTAAACGCGATGCTGCCGACGCTCAGACATCTGGATCGAATTTGGTTATGGTATCTCCTGTTCAGTATCCACGATTTGTAAGGGCACCCACGAATAATTTCTTACGTTTCGGTTGAATCAGCTTTTTGAAAGTCTACCTATATAACACCCTCCCTCCTTCTAGTCCCCACATGTATGCCTCTTAAACATGTTCTGTTGATATAGTTCTGGTCTTGATGCTATTCCTTATTCTTATCTGGTCAGCTAAGCCTGGTGATATAACCCACTGTCTATGTTTATACATCCTAAGTAGTGACCCACCTCAAATAGTCCTGTATGAATGTTTATTTCATTTTATCATGGACGTAACCTGTCATCCGATCTTTTTTTTCCAAAAAAGCAAAACAAAGATTTGATCCAAGATTATAAAATCAATGACCCTTCATATATTTTTATGCTTTGATAATATGCCTCTACTGTACTCATTTTTTTATTTTCTGAAAATCTACCTCTCGACATAAGTATTGGAAATGTTGAATTCAATTAGATTTTATAATTGTGTGTATTCCAAAATCGAAGATCTTATATTTTGCAACTAGGAACCACAGCAAGATAGTGTTTTCAACATCTAGAATATAATATAATATATCACTTATAACTTTCCTCAATATTGTATTTTCTCGGGTCAGAGATATGTTAATACACTGTGCGGCATATGCTGAAGAGTATGGGATAGAGACCAATATATCAGTCATATTTTCTTTAAAATTATACTGTTCCCCAGCTCCTACCTGTCTGTGTCCTCCCCTATTCGAATAGGAATTAATAATGCTACATAAAACGGCAAAAGGGCGACGAATTCATATTGCAAACGCACACATACACACACACACACCAATACACAGCAAAAGGTAACTTATATTTGTTTGAGGGCATTCGATCAAGGGGTGTTTTTTTTCTATTATACAGTAGATATTAAAATTGAGTAGGTCTAGTTAATTACCTGCCCTTTCGCTATATAGTTTTAAGCGTTGTTTGCATTTCTTAACACAAAGCACACCTCTTTACTTGTCAAACAAGGCTGGATATTTCCTTAAATGTATGAAATGTTTATATTTGCAATTATACCCCCTTTATAGTTACAGACTTTAAGTAAATACCGTTTCTCTCCAGTGGCTGGGTCTCAGTAGCTAGCGAGATAAGAATTTGAATGAACGCTTATAATTCTGTTTCACTATACGCGCTAATATGCAACAGGTTCTGGTGTGTGAGTATATATATATATATATATATATATATATATATATATATATATATATATATATATATATATATATATATATATATATATATATATATATATATATATTTGATTCACATTCAAATAGAAATATAGAATTAGTAGGAAGACTGAAGAAATGATTAGCATGGCCAATGTTTGCAATTACTAAGGGTCATACGTATTTGTATAGCATACCTGTAGTCTACAGTGTATAACTTTATATCTCATGCCATTGTCTATGTAGATTATCTAATTATCCATAAGTTTCTTATTAGCCTCGGATTATGCATTTCCTCGTAAGTCGTGTATACTACGGTAGAGTATACATAGTTCCTAAGTATTAGAAGCCATGATACCAATTATTGATAACATACATATACAATGGCCGTCATCCCCCTTGTAAGGAGGGCAACCAAGTAGAATTATTTGAATAAACAATTAAATGACCACCTATGCATTCGATATATATTTGTTTACTAATTTATTTTGTATCGCATATTTTTTTATTTGCTTACTCCTATTTCTTGATTTGACTTTGGACTTTGTGTCTACTCGGAATCAGTTATGATATTGGAGCGGTCACACCCAACTTAACGACTTACATACGGCACAATTTTTTTTTTTTTTCGTATAAAATGTACATATTTTAATTATTTATTTATGAACATTTAATGAACATTATTTCTTTCGTATTAGTATTTTACTTAAGTTTTATACTAAATGAACGATTTTTAATTAAGCTCTCTCTCTATTAGGTAAAGAAGCTGGACCTAATATTTGAAAATATATATCTTTCAAATGTTTATAAGTTATATTTGCATATACAGTATATAACACCGAGGAGGAATCGATGCCCCCAAACACCAAAAAGTCGCTTTTTTCGCCATATATTTAATGACAAAAAAGCATTTTAAAAATTGACCTCTAACCCCGAAAAATGAAACCTGACCCTATACTATATCTCTGTGCCCAGAATAATGTCGTGTATGTCCTTTTAGACCCAAAGCATCGAACATTGAGATACTTGATAAAATAGCTGTGGTTCAATCTAGTTGAATTTGACCCATATTGAAGCCTGTGAGCCAACTCTCTGACCCGGAATATAGCCTAGGGAAGTTCTACATATATTATTTGTAATATATCTCCTGCAAGTTGATGTGGTATAATAAATTGCCGTTGTATATGAAAGCATATTAGCCCGCTGGATTGTTTCACTTATAATAAAAGCAGTTTACTCGGTACTTACTTGTTACATTAAATTTCGTTGCCAACACATCAAAAGTTACACAAGTTTGTATATTTGTTTTGAAAATGGATATACACTATCTAGTTATTCTTAGTTTGGCTATTACAGTGATATTTAATTTGTGTACTAATTTTATTTTTCTAAATAATTATATATATATATATATATATATATATATATATATATATATATATATATATATATATATATATATATATATATATATATATATATATATATATATATATATATATATATATATATATATATATATATATATATATATATATATATATATATATATATATATATATATATATATATATATATATAATGTTACTTAAGATAGTATCTTTTGTTAATAAGTTATCACGTATAAAGAAGACTTTTTGAGGTAGCTATTACTTATAATAAACTATATTAATTTCTGTTACTTAATGTATGTGTATGAATAGAAAAATGATATCTGTTAAACTACAGAAAAATAAAAATTACCGGGACGATGTTTGAACAAAAATTGTGCATTTGTTGAAATAAAGAATTCATTTATTGGCAACTTTTATTTCTCCGACGTAGGTTAGTCTGAATGTTTACACATGTTAAGATTCAGCAGTTGGTGTTGAGACGTTGAAAGTACTGGGCTGTTCCTTAGCAGACCATCCGTAGAGAAATGTGTACGTATTCTGCGGTATTCTGTGACGTCATCAAAATTTTGTACGTTCTTGTTACTCTGATTTCATGAGCAAGGCATAAATATAGCAGGGTCAAGTGTAGAATGAGGAGTAAACCTTCATCAGCAAGGGATAAAAATATTGATCCAAACGTAAAATGTCGATAAGAGTTCGGTTAGGATAGATAGACGCTTCCCTTATTAAAGTAAGGAGTCTAAAATATGCATATTAGACAGGCTGTAGTTGGGGAACTGATAACCGAATATCTGTACTAGAAGAAATTTAACCAAGATGCAACTGTAGTAATATATACATACACATATGCATGGACTCAGTCCCACTTGCAAGAGGGGTGGCCAAGCCAAGTAACACGCATTCACCACGATCCACCCATACCTCAACAACTCTTCTTAGCTCCTTGGGGATAATGGGTTGGAAAATTTTCCCCTTCCACCCTGCTTGAGTCACCCACAAGGTTGGCAGGCAAGAATGTTCTACAATGAGCCCCGACAGCTGCAACTACTTTACCCCCACCACTTCATCACTTGGCAACTCCCCTCACACTCGTCCGTCACTATTCACTGAGCTAGCACGTGCGAAAAATCTCTTTGGCCCTTGTCACCTATACACAATCTTCCTCCACTCATTCCTATCTTTTGCATGCTCTATTCCTGCTCCACTAACATTCCACGTGCACCCAATTCCCTTTTCACGATATCCATCCATCTCATTCTAGGTGTCTCTCTTGGCCTATTTCCAATCAATTCTGCACTCCATACTCTTTTCACTATTCGCTCATCATTCATCCTTTCCATGTGTCCAAACCAACTGACTACTCTGATCTAGCCTATCCAGCAGCTGCCTTTCAACACCTGTTCTCTGCCTGACATTCTCGTTTCTTACTCTATCTATTCTAGATACACCAATCATGCTTCTCAAACACCTCATCCTAAATATATTCAACTAGATCTTTTCATCCTCTCTTGCATTCCAAGTCTCTGCTCCATACAATGTTGTCAGAACAATCACACCTTCATATATCCTTCCCTTTGCATTCTTTCCCAAATACTTATTTCTCATTACACTTTTCAACTCACCTAGATATTTACTTGCTTCCTTCACTCTATGACTAACCTTCACATCCACACGTCCACACCTTGATATGTGTGACCCCAAATACTTAAAACTCTTAACTTCTTCAAGTAACTTCCCATTCACGCCTACATTCATTCTGCCAACATTAACGCTCCTCATGCATCTCATGACTTTACTTTTACCAATATTCACCAGCAACTTCCTTCTTTTGCATACCCTAACAAACTCAATTACCAAATGATTCTGTTCATTCTCACTATCAAACACCAGTACAGTATCATCCGTAAATAGCAATTGACTCAATTTCTATAACCATTCATATCCAATCACTAGCTCCAAGCCTTTGTCTAAAACTCTTTCATTTTACTTCCAGTATCATTCCATTTATATACACATTAACCAACCATGGCAACCAACCCTAAATTCACCTCAAACCAATCACTCTACCATCCCCAACTCTCACACATGCTCTACTATTCATGTAAAAACTCTTGACCGCATTCAACAAATTTCAACTTATTCCACACAATTGCATCACACTCCACAATGCCTCTCTATCACTCCAGTCATATGCTTCTCTAAGTTCATGAAGCCCCAAAAGTGTCCCTACATTTCCCCAAGAATTTTTCATAAGTCTGTCTTACCACAAACACACCATCTACACATCCTTTTCCTATCCTGAACCCACACTTTTTTTCCCCACTCAATCTCTCAGTACCTTTTCAAATTCTCTCAAATAACACTCTTCCATATGTCTTACCAACTACACTCAACAAACTAATCCATGTGAAACTACTACACTCATACTTATCTCCTTTCCTTTATAAATTGGAATTACACATGCACTCCTCCAATAAACTAGGACCTTCCCTTTCCTGATGCATAAATTCAGCAACCTAACCATCCATTATACTAATACCTCCCAACCCATTGATAAGCATTCAACAAGACACCCATCTTTTCCTGGTGATTTACCTGCTTTCATTGTTCTCAGTGCTAAATGTAAATCCTCTTTTGTTATTTTTCATCATTTTCATCACCTAACATCGGCATTCTCCATTCATTTCCCACAAGTACCATTTCTGCCTCTCTTTCATCTTCCTCATTTAGCAGTTACTTGAAGCACTCACCCCATCCCTCTCTCTCACCATTACTTCGTCTACTAGCCATTGCCCATCTGCTCCTTTCACCCTCTCTTCCCTACCAAACTCACCTTTCCTCACTCTTTTCCCTTCCTTTCAAAACATCTTTTATTCCCTTCAAAATTATCAGACAAGTATTTACTCCCCCTTACATCTGCTTCTCTCTTTGCCTCCCTCACCACACACTTTGATAACCTCCTTTTTGTACTATGCCTTTCATATGCCTCTATATTACCTGCCTGCAACCATACCTCAAATGCCTATTCCTTTTCAGCAATTACTGCACTCATCTGCTCATCCCACCATGCACTACCTTTCCTTTTACTTCCACCTCTTAGTCTCTATTCATGCACTGAATCTGTGCACTCCATATCTTCCTCCTTGGAGCAACCCCATTCTTCTTCCACTTCCTCTTACACGTTCTCTTCCACTGCATTCCACACATTCCTCAGACTAGCCTTATAAATCGTTTTCTCTTTCTTATCAAGTTCACTCACTTTTAGCTCCTCTCTTCCTCTCTCACTTCTCCACTTTCTCCTCTTTTCTCCAACTCTCACTCTATATTCAACTAAATAATGGTCAAATATTCCACCACTAGCTCCTCTCAGTACATGCACATCCAGTACTCTTCCAATCACCCTTATGTCCAGAACAACATAATCCAATAATGTTCTGTCAACTACTCTACAATTATCTACTCTGACCCATGCATACTTGTGCACATCCTTGTTTTAAAATACAGTATTGGCAATCAACATATTTCTCTCAATACACATTTCTATCATATTCTCTCCACTCTCATTACTACCAGGTACCCCATACTTCCCAATCACACTATCAACTTGCTCATTCCCTACTCTAGCATTCAAATTTCCCTTCAACACCACATTCACGTTAATTCCCAAGTCTTCCACACACTCATTCATTTTAATCCAAAATTCTTCTCTTTCTTCCTCACTTATTTCACTGCCAGGGTCATATGTGCTCACAACCACCCAAACCTCGCATCTCAGTCTAATTTTGGCCACTATTATTCGAGATTATGCTTCCTTCCATTCCACCACACAGATACTCATATCTTCATTTACCAACAGAGCCACTCCCTCTCTTCTTCGCCCTCCCTCAACCAGACACCTTACCTACCATACTCCCAAATGTCACGTCAGCATTCTCATTCATCTTAGTTTCACTCAATGCAAGAATATAAATATTTCTCTCCATAAACGTATCCCTATCCCCTTCCTCTTACTTTCACTTACACCACAGCCACAGACATTCAGAGACCCAATTACTAAGGTTCTGGTTTGATCTTTCGTACCAGAATGCCCCAATGGCATTTGGTTTTCATAATGTGCAGCTGATCATTCATGTTTACTTAAAACATTAGACAATTTATTTAAATCACAACATCCTTTTATTAACCACGCACTTTCACTAGCTATAGAAACTAGAAAACATGGGAAACAAAAGAACCTTTTGTTGTAGTATAACCACACAACCACTCTTTCTTGTTGTATCAAGCAGTTTAAAAGGTCCTAATATTTTTTTCCTCTCTGTTGTTTTAGCTCCCTAAGTTCTGGTGTTGGTCTACTATTGTTTATGATTTGTCTCTTTTCTTCATAAACCAATTTTGAAAATGTCTTAAGATATTCACTATTCATATCTGGAAATTTAAAAAAATAAATAAATAAAATATGAGCTAAAACTGAAAAAAAAAAAACACAAGAAATATTGCAAAACACATGCTCACAAATTCACTCAGCAGAAGACGCCAAGCAACTGGGATGAAAGCAGATTTCCTTCTGCCTATATAGCTCGCAAAGAACGGCAGTGAAGGAGTGTATGCAGCATGTAGACTACACCAATACTATGTGTAGCACACATACTTAGATTGAAAGGGAGGACAAATTATGACTACCTAATCTACAAAGATATTAAAATCTCTTGCATTTTATGCATAATAATCTGATTAACCTTTATAAGGTTTTTGGATTAGGTGCATATTATGCCCCAGATGGAAAATGTGGCTGCTTATCTATTTTGTTCAGAGTAGGAAATGCCTAGCTGATATATAGATATATTATATATATATATATATATATATAATATATATATATACATATATATATATATATATATATATATATATATATATATATATATATATATATATATATATATATATATAGATATATATATATATATATATGTATGTATATTTATTTATGATTAGTAGGTTGGCCAAGGCAACAGCCGCCCTTTGAGAGACTACGACTGAAGGTAGTAGAATACAACTAAGACTGGTCCAGATAGTTCCGAGTTGATTCTTCCTTCAGGATGGTTCTTTCCTGATGCCTACATCTACACTGAATATCCTTGCATATTCATTACACATCTCTTGTTATTCCATTACATTTGACAAGTCACAACACTCCCCACATCTGTTTCTTTTTTCTCTCCTTTTCCTCCTATTTGCAATCATTTATGGAAATTCCACAGCTTATGGCCCCCAGTACCTTGCAGAGAGGGATGCGAAGAGTCTCTGGGAGTCTTGTTTAGTCCGTATTGGCTTAGGGGCAGACACACCTGGTGGTAGTAATGGTTCTGCCCTTACCCTTGCACCTACCAATAGATTTGTTTATTTCACTCTTCACTCTTCAAACATTCGTGACCTGAACTCTAATCTTTCGTCTTTGGAACAGCACTTAGGTACTTTCCTCCCTAACCTCCTCCTATCTGAAACCCAGCTGTCTATACATGCTTCCACTGACCCATTTCAAATTTCTCACTATAATCTGTATACTCGTTTTTGTTCCAAAGGTGGAGTCTGTGCCTACTGCAACACTAACACTCCTATTGCAAGCCTCATGAACCTTGAATCTATTGACCCTGATGTTCTCTGGCTAAAAATCTATCTCTCCACTACCACTATTTTCCTTTGCTTCTGCTACTGTTCTCCAAACTCCGATGAATTTTTGTCTTTCTTTGAATATCTGTCCTCGTGTCATGAGTCTATTCCATCTTCTCACCCACATGCCAAAGTTCTCTACATTGGAGACTTCAATGTACACCACAGTGAGTGGTTTAAGTCTTCTCACACTGATGTGGGAGGAAGTGAGGCCCTTGCTTTTACTATTACTCACGATCTCGAACAAATTATCAAATATCCTACTCATGTTCGTGATTGTCACGAACATGCAGCAAACACTCTTGAACTCTTTCTTACTTCTAACCCTTCAAACTACTCTTATTCTGTGCTTTCCCCTCTTGGTAAATCTGACCACTCTATGATCTGAATTTCTTCCATTTTTGCTCCCCCTCCACCAATCCCTTCTACTCAGTGCTGCCTTTGGCACTTTGAGCGTACCAAACATGAAAATTTGACTTCGGAAAATGGAGACATACATCCCCTCTTCTGCAAAATCTTTCTCTTACCCTAAACCTTGGTTTGACCATGCCTACTCCATGGCTATCCAGGCCAGGAATCAGGCATACTGATCTTACCAAGCCTCTCTCGCTCTCCTTTTATTGTAGCTAGGAATTGCTGTACTGCTCAGATTCGAAGATCTAAGGCTTTCTTTATAAGAAGGAAAGTTGTTGACCTTAGCTCCTCTCCCACTGACAAATGCTTCTGGTCCTTAGCCAAAAACCTCTCCCAAAACTTCTGTAACTTAAGCTTCCCTCCTCTCATTCCGTCTGATGGTTCTATAGCTTGCTCTCACACTGACAAAGCCACTCTCTTTGGTTCTCATTTTTCTGCCAACTCTTCTATAAACAATTCCAACACACCTCTCCCTCAGTCTTTACCCCTCTCTAACCCAATGCCCTCCCTTATCCTTTCTTCACGCAAAGTTCATAATTTTCTTCACTCGCTAAAGACAAACAAGGCATCTGGTCCCGATGGTATCCCTGCAAGGTTCCTTAGGGAGTTTGCAGATGAACTGGCTCCAGTGCTTTGCCATCTTTTTTGCCTCATTCTTTCAACCAGTATCTATCCTTCATCTTGGAAGCATGCTCTAGTTTAGCCTGTTCCTAAGAAGAGTGACCACTCTATTCCTTCAAACTACCGACCTATTGCCCTAACCTCCTCTACTGCTAAAAATTTTTGAAACTTTGCTCAATTCTCACTTCTTGAAATCTAACTCACTTATCTCTGATCACCAGTACGGCTTCCGAAAGGCAAGATCCACTGGTGATCTCCTGTCCTATCTTACTCATGTATGATCGTCTTCTATAAGAAACTATTGGGATTTCTTTGTCTTCATCCTTGATATCTCTAAGGCTTTTGACAGAGTCTGGCACATGGTTCTGTTGGCCAAAATCCCTGCCAATGGCTTTACCCACTCATTCTATTCTCTGATTTCCAGTTTTCTTTCTGACCGTTTTATATCTGTAGTTGATGATGGCGCGACAGATAGCCCTTTCTCTGTTACCAGTGGCGTTTCACAAGGTTCTGTTCTTTCACCTACTCTGTTCCTTCTCTCCATCAATTATCTTCTACAGTTCCCATCTTCCTCTCTTCTTCATGCCTTTGCTGATGATTCTACCCCTCACTTTTCCTCTGCCTTTTCTTCACAACCTTCATCTGCTACTCGTAATCAGTCTCGTGTCACTCTTTCTTCTACTCTCAACTTATATTTGGAGAGGGTGTTTGAGTGGGGTACTCAAAAGGTAGTTAATATCAATGCCTCCAAGACACTTGTTCTGGCTATCTCTTTATCTTCTTCTCCTCCTGATAACCCTATTGTCTTTGAAACTAACGAAATATACCCTCTTAATTACATCAACATATTAGGAATCCATACAGCCTCTAACTTATTTTGGAGGAGTCACATAATCCAATTTTCTAAATCTTCCTCCAAAAAAATACGGGGGCTCTGTTTAGTTTTCGTCATTTCTTATCCTCTTTACAGTTACTTAATAACTATAAAGGTTTTATCCGTCCCTGCATAGAAAACTGCTCACACATCTGGGATGCTTCTTCTTATACTTATCTCCTTAATAGGGTATAATCTAAGGCAGTCAGACTCATTAATGATCCTTTTATTACTTCTAATCTGGATTCTCTCTCTTCACCACAAGGTATCTTCCCTTTCTCTTTTCTATCACTACTACTTCCATCACTGTTCTGAAGAGTTGGCGAGGTGCATTCTTCCCCCGTTGCCGAGGCCGCGTAACACTCACCAAGCTTCCTCATCTTGCAGATACTGTGTGGAGATTTGTAGCTCGTGGATTGGTCAGTGCAGCAACTGCTTCTACCCATCTAAATCCAGATTCTGGAACTCTCTTCCTCCTTCTGTCTTTCCTAATTCTTATGACATATCATCCTTTAGAAATCAGATCTATCGTCATCTCAGAGCCTAATCCCCCATATCTCTTGATCCTTTGTACTTTGACTGTTTTTTCTGTCTGTCGTTTTCCTTTGTGTAACATTACCTCAACTTTGCTTTCTCCTTAACCTTTTCCTTCGTCTTGATGTTTTCTCGTGCCGGGCCTTTATTGATTAGGGCAGAGTTTGCCAGTCCAGGTGTCACACTCATAAATTTTATGTATATATATATATATATATATATATATATATATATATATATATATATATATATATATATATATATATATATATATAGTGTGTGTGTGTAAAATAAACTATTATATCACAGCACAATATGAAGCAAAAAAGGGCCCATAAATAAAACATAAAAAGAAGCGAAGATATACTATATATTACGACTGGACTCCAGTCCTCTTCAGGTACAAATGAATCGATATATACAAAGCTCTAGATAAAAGTGGGGAGAGATGCTACCTACGATTGCCAGGAGGATCCACGATGGGATTATCTTCAGACCTCAGGTCAGGTGGACGGTCATTTGGCATAATCTTAATGAGGTCTTTTAATATTGCTTCATCAACAACGTCAGATCTCCACTGTCCATTTGATAAATTTAAGGTTTCTGATTTTTGCATAATGGCTGCTTCAAGTATCTTTCTCCTGTATTGGCAGTTACTCTTATATAGCAATGAGGACTCACTCCAATTAATATGGTGACCAGCATCTCTCATATGCACAATTAAAGCAGAACTTTCAACACCTTATCACACCGCTCTTTTATGCTCAGAAATTCTCTGGCCTAGCAAACGACCAGTTTGACCTATAAGATTTATTGCATGAACAGCAATCACTTCTATAAATCCCTGCTTCTAAAGCTTTTTTTTTTATATTGATATACGTTAATAAGTGAAGAACCAATTGTTTTGGGATAATTAAATATAAATGGATTACTTCTTTAATTATCCCAAAACAATTGGTTCTTCACTTATTAACGTATATCAATATAAAAAAAAAGCTTTAGAAGCAGGGATTTATAAAATTGATTGCTGTTCCTGAAATAAATCTTACATAGGTCAAACTGGTCGTTCGCTAGGCCAGAGAATTTTTGAGCATAAAAGAGCAGTGCGATATGGTGTTGAAAGTTCTTCTTTATTTGTGCATATGCGAGATACTGGTCACCATATTAATTGGAGTGAGTCCTCATTGCTATATAAGAATAATTGCCAATATAGGAGAAAGATACTTGAAGCAGCCATTATAGAAAAATCAGAAACTTTAAATTTATCAAATGGACAGTGGAGATCTGACGTTGTGGATGAAGCAATGTTAAAAGACCTCATTAAGAAGATTATTCCAAATGACCGTCCACCTAACCTGCGGTCTGAAGATAATCCCATCGTGGATCCTCCTGGCAATCGTATCTACCATCTCTCTCCACCTTCATCCAGAGCTTTGTATATATCGATTCATTTGTACCTGAAGAGGACTGGAGTCCAGTCGTAATATATAGTATATCTTCGCTTCTTTTTGTTTTATTTATGGGCCTTTTTTTTTTGCTTCATATATATATATATATATATATATATATATATATATATATATATATATATATATATATATATATATATATATATATATATATATATATGTATGCATGCATGTATATATATATATATATATATATATATATATATATATATATATATATATATATATATATGTATATATATATATATATATATATATATATATATATATATATATATATATATAGTATATATAGTATATAGATATATATATATATATATATATATATATATATATATATATACATATGCATATATATGTATATATATATATATATATATATATATATATATATATATATATATATATATATATATATATATATATATATATATATATATATATATATATATATGGGAGGATAAAAAGAAGTTTTGGAAAGAAGTGAAGAGAGTAAGAAAGGGTGAATCGAGGATGGAAGAGACAGTGAAAGATGTGAATGGACATATGTTAAGAGGGAACGATGCAAGGAAAAGATGGGCAGAATATTTTGAGTGCTTGCTGAATGTTGAGGAAGATAGAGAGGCAGCTATAGTGGCAGTGGGGGGTGTTGAAGTGCCAGTGATGGAAGACGAAAATAAGAGAGAGATTAGGAGAGAGGAGGTGAATAGGGCATTGCATGAAGCGAAAGCAGGTAAAGCACCTGGAATGGATGGTGTGAGAGCGGAGATGTTGAAAGAAGGGGGTGTGACTGCATTGGAACGGTTTGTGAGAGTGTTTAATATATGCTTTATGCTGTCAATGGTGCCAGTAGAATGGGTGATTGCTTGTATAGTGCCCCTATACAAAGGTAAGGGAGATGTGTATGAATGCAGCAAGTTTATGGTTATAAGTTAGTTGAGTGTGGTAGGAAAAGTGTATGATAGGAAACTGGTTAAAAGGATTAGGGATAAGACAGAAAATGTGATCGCAGAAGTGCAGAGTGGTTTTTGGAGAGGTAGAGGTTGTATAGATCAGATTTTTATAGTTAGGCAGTTATGTGGGAAATATTTAGCTGGGGGAGGAGCAAGTGATGGACCGGAACCAGTGGAGACGACTAGTGAAGAGATGCGACCCCATATGAAAATGGGAACGCAAATAGGAAGAAGAAGAAGAAGAAGAAGGATGTGTATTTTGCATTTTTGGATCTGGAGAAGGCGTATGATAGAGTTGATACAGAGGCAATGTGGAATGTTTTGAGATTATATGGAATTAATGGTAAATTGTTGCATGCAGTGAAGAGTTTGTATGAGGGCAGTAGAGCTTGTGTTAGGGTAGGGAATTAAGTGAGTGACTGGTTTCCAGTGAGTGTGGGACTGAGACAGGGATGTGTGATGTCACCATGGCTGCAATTTGTATATTGATGGAGTTGTAAGAGAGGTGAATGAGCGAGTGCGTGATCGAGGTTTGAGAATGGTAGATGGGGATGATAACGAGTGGGAGCTGAATCAGTTGCTGTTTGCAGATGATACTGTGGTGGTGGCAGATTCAGAGGAGAAGCTGTGTCAGTTAGTGTCAGAATTTGGAATGGTGTGTGAGAGAAGGAAGTTGCGAGTGAATGTGGGAAAGAGTAAGGTTATGAGGTGTACAAGAAATGAGGATGGCGCTGGATTGAATATTATGTTGAATGGAGAGACATTTGAGGAAGCTGATCAGTTTAAGTATTTAGGCTCGGTTATAGCTGCAAATGGTAGAGTGGAAGCAGATGTGTGTCACAGAGTGAATGAAGGATGTAAAATGTTGGGTGCATTGAAAGGAGTGATGAAATATTGAGGGTTGGAAATGAATGTTAGGAAAGTTTTGTGTGAGAAAGTGATTGTGCCAACTGTAATGCATGGATCAGAGATATGGGGTATGAAAGTAAGTGAGAGACGGAAACTAAATGTGTTTGAGATGAAATGCCTGAGGAGTATGATTGGTGTATCTCGGTTGGATAGGGTTAGGAATGAAGTGGTGAGAGAAAGAGCGGGTGTGAGGAGAGTGTAACGACTGTAGTCACTTCACTACTTCAAACGGAAAGCAAGAGTTATTTTACTTAATATATAAAAGATGAGGTTCACCAATACAAGCAGAATATTGAACTGATTTAATGATCAAATTCAGGGTTATTTTATATGTACTGCTATTTCAGTGGGAGGAGTTACAAACAACCCAAGAGTAATTATTGACCCATTAAATACAACTTTAAAATAACTTAATAATTACTAAATGATTACCTATTTACAATAATTACATATTTTGATAAAAAATATTATTTACAATTTGTACGTCTGTACAATGCTCCCCCCTTGGAAGAGACTATAGGGCATCCTGCCCTCGAGAAACGAATAGGAAGAGGATCATCTTCTTGAAGGTAGGTGACTTTTAAGTGGTCCATGGATATTCACTCCTCAGTGGCACGGATGGTGAGGAGGAATGCCTTTGCACGTCGTCGTATGACTCTATACGGTCCAGTGTAAGGAGGTGTTAGAGGCGTCCGATGACTATCCGTTCTGATGAAGACATGGATGGCTGTGTTGAGGTCTCATGGAATGAAAGTTTTTCTGTTCTTCTGGTATGTTTGTTTTACAGGTGTGTATTTTCCAACTATCTGGCGGAGACAATCGAGATCTTCATGGTGATTGTTGTTTGGGAAAAACTCCGCAGGTACCACCAAGGGGTCGCCATATACCATCTCGACTGAGGATACGTTAAGACCTTCTTTGGGAGTACTTCAGAGTCCAAGGAGTACCCAAGGTAGTTGATGTGTCCAAGAATTCCTTGTGCAGCGGGTGATGAGGGCTGCCTCTAGTGTTCTGTGCATGCGTTCAACCATGCCATTGGCTTCTGGATTGTAGGACGTTGTGTGATGGTTTGTGGAGCCAAGGAGCTGACTGAGAGAGTTCCAAAGTTGGGATGTAAATGTGGAACCCATATCTGATGTAATATGTTCGGGGATGCCAAATCTGGAGATCCAGGCAGATAGGAAGGCAGAAGCACAGGAGGAGGCAGTGGCCTCTTTCATGGGCACTGCCTCGGGCCATTGGGTTGAGCAGTCCACTATTGAGAATATGTATTTGTTGTTTTCTGATGGAGGAGGAGGTCCCACAATGCCAACATGGACATGGGAAAAACATCTTTGTGGCTGAGGAAAAGTACCAATTCCAGATTCAGTATGTCGTTGAATTTTAGAAGTTTGACATGACAAGCAGGAGCGAGACCAAGATTTAGCCCCTTTTGTTATTCCGTGCCATATGATTTTTTTCTTGAGGAGCATAGCAGTTGATCGGCTGGAGGGATGAGAAAGTCCATGAATAAGTTGGAATACGTGTCGTCGAAGAGGCTGAGGAATCCAGGGGCGAGGTCGTCCTGAACTCACATCACATAAGATGGTGGTCCCTTGTTCGTCTATTGGTAAATCTTTCCATTGAAGAGATGTGAGTAATGTACGACAAGATTGCGTTTCAGGATCTTATATCTGTAGTTCTGCATGGTGTATGTAGTCGAGGCCAAGGCATATGGATGAAATAGTGTTTCTTGAAAGTGCATCAGCAACAGGATTCTTTTTTCCCGAGACATGTTGCAAATTACAGTTAAACTCAGATATAGTAGAGAGGTGTCTTTGTTGTCGTGCGGAACATGGATCTGTTCGCTTGGTAAAAGCATGGACAAGTAGAAGGTGGTCCGTTTGGATGGTAAATGAGACACCTTCAAGAAAATGCTTGAAGTGGCGGACAGTGGAATAAAGAGCAAGAAGTTCTCTGTTGAAGGTGGAGTAATGGGTTTCAGCAGGAGTAAGCTTTCTATTGAAGAAAGTGAGTTGTTAACAAACTCCACGATTAATATGTTCGAGGACAGTTCTCACTGCAATATAGCTGGCATCAGTAGACAAAAGTTAAGATGGGCTGCAGCAGAAAGAGCTTTTTTGGCAGCATTAAAGGCATCTTCTTGGGCAGGGCCCCAGGATAGTGATTTTGGTTTTCCAGCCAGTGCTGTATATAGTGGAGTCATAATTGAAGCAATGTTTGGTAAAAAAAAACGATGGTAATAGTTGACCATTCCTACAAATTCTTGTAAGGCCTTAGTAGTAGTAGGCTTAGGGAATGTCCGGACGGCGGTTACTTTTTCTTGGAGGGAAGGACACCCTTGGAGAAGATACAGTGTCCCATGAACTCTACTTCTTTGACTCCAAATACACACTTGTCATGCCTGACGATGAGACCAGCAGAGCGTAGACGTTCAAGAACTTGGTGGAGGTGTTTGGTGTGGGTGTCATGATTAGGAGAGAAAACTAGGATGCCATCCACATAAGCAACACAGAAGGGTAGGTCACCCAAAGTCCCATCCATCATGCGTTGGAAAGTGGCTCTGGCGTTTCTGAGGCCGAAGCAAGAGTAGTTGAACATATATATTCCAAAGGAAGTGATTATGGCTGTCTTGGGAATGTCTTTAGGATTCATAGGGACTTGATAGTAACCTTTGAGCAAGTCCAGTTTGGAAAATATCTTGACCCCATGTAGGTATGTCGTGACATCAGCAATGTTAGGGAGAGGGTAATGATCAGGTTCTGTCATCATATTCAATCGCCTGTAGTCGCCGCAGGGTCGTAGTGTGCTGTCCTTTTTTATTACTATGTGCAATGGGGATGCCTATGGGCTGGATGCCTTTTGACATAGACCCATTGCTTTCATTTCCTTGAAGACCTTTTTTGTTGTGGTGAGTTTTTCTGGAGACAGCCGACAAAACTTTGAGAATACTGGAGGACCTGAAGTTCATATGAAATGGAAAATACCATGACTTGCAGGTGCTTGGGAAGATAGGCAGACTCCTGGTTTGAAGACTTCAGGATATCTAGACTGCAGGAAGGAGTAATCATCTTGGACATTAAATATGTGAAGAGTGAGGTCAGCAGGTACGGTAAAAATGGCAATTGAGGATAAGGTGTTGGTGTCCACAAGGCGGCGATTGGCGACATCGACGAGGAGATGGAAATGTGCAAGAAAATCAGCTCCAATGAGAGGTAGAGAAACATCTGCAATACTAAATTTCCACGTGAAAGTTCTGTTGGCTAAGTATAGCTGGAGAACTTTGTATCCATAAGTAGTGATGTGAGACCTGTAGGCAGCTACCAAGTTGTTGTCAGTACCTGAACTACAACCACTGTGGACCATGGACCTCGGGATGAGAGACCTGCAGGCACCTGTGTCAACCAACAATTTGATACCTGTAATGGAATCAACTAGGAAGAAAACATTAATTGAGGCAGAGGCCGTCGCAGGCTGCGCCGACCTTAAAGCAAGTTTTTTGCCCCATATACATGGTTTTTTGCAGTTTTTGGCATCGTGACCAAAGCGGGCGTGATAGTAACAGAATTTGGACGTGACATCCAGTCTTTTGTGAGAATATGAGGTAATTTCTTTAGCTCGAGGTTGTGTGATGGCATTGTTGTAGAATAATGATCGAGATGAAGATGTGGCAGCAGCGATGGCTTCATCTGGAGGGTGGAGTACATGTGATTGATATTGGTAATGTTAGGAGGTGTGCTGGCATATATTGATGGACGACTAGCTGCATTGTGTGAATCGAGAAGACTGTCTGCACGGGCTGCCAGAGCTGCAGCATCGAAAGTTGAAATATCTGTGATTGCAGCACGGACAAATTCAGGAGGACGCTGTAACCAAAGGGCGAGGAGTACATCTATTGTCTGACTGATACCCGAACTGTTGGGAGGAAGACGGGCAATAGCTCTCATCTCAGCAAGTGCGTCAGAAGGGTACTTATCACCTAGTGCCTGTTCTGAAAGGTCAAATATCATTTTAACTCTTTTCTCTGGAGATGGAGAGAATTTCTTCAAGAGGAAGGTTTTCAAGTCCAGGTATGCAATGGCGTTGTCACCCTGGGATTCCAACCAGTCTGATATCTGGGGAAAGAGTATGTCAGGAATGGATGATAAAACATGATTTGCTTGTGTTCCGGAATTTGTGACCCTCTTAAAATGAAATTGTATTTCTGCACGTCAGAACCAGATGTGGGCGTCAATGGTGGAGAACATCAGGTGTTTGAAGTTAGCAATAAGGTCTGTTGCCACTGTAGAAGGTTTGATGTCTGTCATGGCGTGGTTGAGAGATAGAAACACTCTGGGGTCACCAATGTAACGACTGTAGTTACTGCACTACTTCAAACAGAAAGCAAGAGTTATTTTACTTAATATATAAAAGAGGATGTTCACCAATACAAGCAGAATATTGAACTGATTTAATTATCAAATTCAGGGTTATTTATATGTACAACTATTTCAGTGGGAGGAGTTACAAACAACCCAAGAGTAATTATTGACCCATTAAATACACCTTTAAAATAACTTAATAATTACTAAATGATTACCTATTTACAATAATTTCATATTTTGATAAAAAATATTATTTACAATTTGTACGTTTGTACAAGAGAAACTGCAGCCAGAGTAGATATGAATGTTCTGAGATGGTTTGGCCATGTGGAAAGGATGGATAATGAAAGACTGCTGGAAAAGACGATGAATGCGAGAGTTAATGGAAGAAATGCTAGAGGGAGGCCTAGGTTTGGGTGGATGGATGGAGTAAGGAGAGCCCTGAATGATAGAAGGATGGATGTGAAGGAAGCAAGCGAGCGTGCTAGGAATAGGAATGAGTGGCGAGCGATTGTGACGCAGCTCTGATGGGCATTTGCTGTTACCACGGGACTGCATCTTACAGAGGTAGCAATATTGTAGGGGCAGTTGGGGAGTTGGCAGTTGTGAAGCGACACAGTTTGTGAAACAGCCGGGAGGATGGGTTGTTGCACTCCAGCAGTGCCATGTGAACCGTCGCTAGCTCCCTCGTCATTGCCCACAGAGCAAAGTAATCCCCTTATTGTTTTCTTATTTTGATGTCGGCTACCCCCCAATTAAAGAGGGAACTACCAAAGTAGATAGAATAGAATATATAAATGCGTGTACAATTAGCTAATTGTACTTACGAGAAATACCCCCAAGCTCGTAACTTCCCGTCTCTTGGTCGGCTTCATTTTGTACTTAGTGATACTATATCATACTTGTCCTTAAAACTATGGATTGAGTTAACATTCACTCCCTCCTCACTTAGCGACTTCCAATTATCAACTACTTACAGTAAAAAATGCCTTCCTTACATCCTGCAAAGAAACTCTTTTATGAAGCTTCAAACTATGACCTCTAGTTTTAGTGCTAGCCATATCAAAATATCAATCACTATCCACTGTCTCATAACCATGAAGGAATTTAGAAACCGTCACTATATCCCCCTCATTCTTCTAGCTTCGAGTAATGGTAAGTCTAATTACCTCGGCCTCTCATCATAAATGAGATTGCGTATTTCTGGCACCAGTTTTGTGGCATGTCTTTGAACTTTTTTCAGCTTAACCGCGTGCCTTTTTCAAGTGTGGATTCCAAAAAATGCTGCATATTCAAGCTATGGCTTCACATAGGCTACAAAAATATTTCTGAACATTTCCTTGTCCATGTGCCTAAAGGCTAATCTTACATTTGCTAAGAACGCATATGCTGCCCTTACTATGCCATTTATATGCATTTCTGGAAACAAATCTGCCAGTATGTTACTCCAAGATCTCTCTCATTCTCTGTCTCTTGAAGTTCTGCTCCTGCCATTTGGTATTCAAGCTTGGGTCTTCTAGCACTTGTTCCCATTCTCATTACCTTACATTTAGAAAAACTTAATTTCATTAACCACTTTTCTGACCACTCATGCACACTATTTCTGTTTTCCTGAAGTTCTCTACCATTGTTCTCGTATTTTACTTTCATCACACTTTGCATCATCTGCAAACATATTCATGAATAAATTTACAGACTTTGGTAGGTCATTTAGATATACAAGGAACAAAAGTGGCCCTAAAACTGAACTATGTGGAACTCCCCTATAACCCTCTATTCCCTTCCTTGTAAGTTTCTACCCATTCCAAGACAATTCCACCTATTTTCACCATTGCTTGCAACTTCTTGATAACTCTTGCATTTGGAACCGAGTCAAATGCTTTCTGGAAGTCTAGAAATAAGCAATCTGCCTAGCTTTCTCTTTCTTGTAAGATTCAGCTTACCTCATCATAAAATTCTAATAAGTTTGTTACTGTTGATCTACTTTCTCTGAAGCCATGTTGTCTCACTAACACAAAGTATAAGAATTCCAAGTGAAGAGAGATATGTTTCCTTAGTATTTTCTTCATAACTTTGCAAACTATGCTGGTCAAGGAAACTGGTCTAAAGTTTAGAGCTGCATCCCTTCTTCTCATATTGAAGATAGGTACCACTTTTGATTGTTTCCAGTATCTTGGAATCTCTTCTAATTCCAGCAACTTTTTTAAATATGATACATAGTGACGCTCACATTGATTTAGCGCATTTCTTAAGTAAATAATGAGATATATTATCAGGAACTGTAGCTCTATGGGCATCTAACTCCATCATCACTTAGCGACTTCCAATTATCAACTACTTACAGTAAAAAATGCCTTCCTTACATCCTGCAAAAAAACTCTTTTATGAAGCTTCAAACTATGACCTCTAGTTTTAGTGCTAGCCATATCAAAATATCGATCACTATCCACTGTCTCATAACCATGAAGGAATTTAGAAACCGTCACTATACCCCCCTCATTCTTCTAGCTTCGAGTGATGGTAAGTCTAATTACCTCGGCCTCTCATCATAAATGAGATTGCGTATTTCTGGCACCAGTTTTGTGGCATGTCTTTGAACTTTTTCCAGCTTAACCGCGTGCCTTTTTCAAGCTGAACTATGTGGAACTCCCCTATAACCCTCTATTCCCTTCCTTGTAAGTTTCTACCCATTCCAAGACATTTCCACCTATTTTCACCATTGCTTGCAACTTCTTGATAACTCTTGCATTTGGAACCGAGTCAAATGCTTTCTGGAAGTCTAGAAATAAGCAATCTGCCTAGCTTTCTCTTTCTTGTAAGATTCAGCTTACCTCATCATAAAATTCTAATAAGTTTGTTACTGTTGATCTACTTTCTCTGAAGCCATGTTGTCTCACTAACACAAAGTATAAGAATTCCAAGTGAAGAGAGATATGTTTCCTTAGTATTTTCTTCATAACTTTGCAAACTATGCTGGTCAAGGAAACTGGTCTAAAGTTTAGAGCTGCATCCCTTCTTCTCATATTGAAGATAGGTACCACTTTTGATTGTTTCCAGTATCTTGGAATCTTCTAATTCCAGCAACTTTTTTAAATATGATACATAGTGACGCTCACATTGATTTAGCGCATTTCTTAAGTAAATAACGTGATATATTATCAGGAACTGTAGCTCTATGGGCATCTAACTCCATCATCACTTTGCATATCTCTGTGGCTGAAAAGATGATGTTCTCTAATACCGGCCCATCAGCTCCAATCTCTGCAATCTGAGGAGGTGGGATATTTTCTTTTGTAAATACTGACTGAAACTCCTTGTTCAGTTCTTCGCAGATCTCTTCATCTGTCTCAGTGATGCTTCCATCCACTCTCATTAGCTTCAAAACCATCTATTTTACCTTCACTTTACCTCTGCAAAAGCTGTGCAAAACATTGGGATTTTATTTAGCCTTCCTGGTGATATCCCTTTCATAATCTCTCTCTGCCTGTTTCTTTTACTTAAGTAATCATTTCTTTCTATTTTATAAGTCTACCAGGAATTTATGCTAATTCTTCTCCTATACCTTTTCCAGCATTTGTCTCTCCATTCCTTAGCTCTCTTACACTTATTATTGAACCATTTTTTTCTTGCAAGACTAACTCCTATTTTGGTGGAAGGTATGCAACAATCTATTATATTCCCATATTCCTCACAAAAGGTGTCGTACATTCTTTGCATAGCTTTGATGTTAAATAGGGTCTCCAAGTCAATTACTGCAAAAACTACATTATTTTTTATGTAATTTTTTTTTATGAGTGTGACACCGGGACGGGCAGAAACTACCCTCATCAATAAAGGCCCGACCACGAGAAAATACCAAGATGAAGGAAAAGAAAAAGGTTAAGGACAAGGCAGAGATGAGGCAATGTCACACAAAGGAAAACGACAGACAGAAAAAACAGTCAAAGTACAGAAGTCCCAGAGATATGGAGGACTAGGCTCTGAGATGACGATAGATCTGCTTTTTGAAGGATGAAAGGTCATAAGAATTAGGAAAGACTGAAGGAGGAAGAGAGTTCCAGAGTCTGGAGGTAGATGGGAAGAAGCAGTCGCTGCACTGACCAATCCGAGAGCTACAAATCTCTACACAGTACCTGAGAGATGAGGCCGCTTGGCAAGTGTTACATGGACTCGGCAGTGGGGGAGGGATGCAACTCGCCAACTCATCAGAGCAATGATGGAAGTAGTAGCAATAGAAAAGCCAAAGAGAAGATACCTAACGGCGAAGAGAGAGAGAATCCGGGTTAGAAGTAAGAGAATGATCATTAATGAGTCTGACTGTCTTAGATTCAACCCTATCAAGAAGATAAGTAAAGGAAGAAGCACCCCAGATGTGAGAGCAGTATTCTAGGCAGGGACGGATAAGACTTTTGTGAATTTTAAGTAACTGCAAAGAGGAAAAGTAATGACGAAAACGAAACAAAACCGCCAATTTTATGGATGAAGATTTAGAAATTTGGATTATGTGATTCTTCCAAGACAAGTTAGAGGTTATATGGATTCCTAATATGTTGATAGAGTTAGCAGGGTAATTTCATTAGTTTTGAAGACAATAGGTTTATCAGGAGGAGAATATAAAGAGATAGCCAGAAACTGTGTCATGGAGGCATTGAATTTAACTAAATTTTAAGTGCCCCACTCAGATACTCTCTGCAAATCGTACTTAAGAATAGAAGAGAGAGTGATACGAGATTGATTACGAGTAGCAGATGAATGTTGTGAAGAAAAGGCAGAGGAAAAGTGAAGGGTAGAGTCATCAGCAAAGGCATGAAGAAGAGAGGAAGATGGGGATTGTAGATCATTGATGAAGAGAAGGAACAGAGTAGGTGAAAGAACAGAGCCCTTTGGAACACCACTGGCAAGAGAGAAAGGGCTAGATGTTGCGCCATCAACAACTACAGATATAAAACGGTTAGAAAGAAAACTGGAAATCAGAGAACAGAAAGAAGAGGTAAAGCCATAGGCAGGGAGTTTAGCCAACAGAGCTTTTTGCCAAACTCTGTCAAAAGTCTTAGAGATATCAAGGGCTACGACAGAGGATTCAAAATAGTTCCTCAGAGAAGATAACCATACATGAGTAAGATAGGACAGGAGATCACCAATGGATCTTGCCTTGCAGAAGGCATACTGATGATCAGAGATAAGTGAGATAGATTCAAGCGTTTCAAGAAGTGTGAATTGAGCAAAGTTTCAAAAACTTTAGCAATAGAGGAGGTTAGGGCAATAGGTAAGTAGTTAGAAGGGATAGAGCAGTCAAACTTCTTAGGAACAGGTTGAACTAGAGCATGCTTCCAAAATGAAGGATAGATACTGGTTGACAGAGTGAGGCGAAAAAGACGGCAAAGCACTGGAGCCAGTTCATCTGCAAAAGCCTTATGGAACCTTGCAGGGATACCATCGGGACCAGATGCCTTGTTCGTCTTTAGCGAGCGAAGAACCTTACGAACTTTGCGTGAAGAAAGGATAAGGGAGGGCATAGGGTTAGAGAGGGGTAAAGACTGAGGAACAGGTGCGCTGGAATCGTTGATAGAAGAGTTAGCAGAAAAATGAGAACCAAAGAGAGTGGCTATTTCAGTGTGAAAGCAAGCTATAGAACCATCAGAACGAATGGGAAGGGGAAAGCTTGAGTTACAGGAGTTTTTGGAGAGGTTTTTGGCTAAGGACCAGAAGCATTTGTCAGTTGGAGAGGAGTTAAAGTCATCAACTTTTCTACTTATAAAGGAAGCCTTAGACCTTCGAATCTGAACAGTACAGCGATTCCTAGCTATAATAAAAGCAGAGCAAGTTAAATCAGGAGAAGCTTGGAAAGATCGGTGGGCCCGATTCCTAGCCTGGATAGCCATGGAGCAGGCACGGTCAAACCAAGGTTTAGGGGAAGAGAGAGTTTTTAAAGAAGAGGGGATGTATGCCTCCATTCCTGCGGTCATGATCTCGGCAACTTTTAGAGCTACCTGATCATGGTTGCGGGACCGAAAGCAGTAGTCATCCCATGGGAAGTCAAAGAGAAAGTTACGCAAATTTTCATATTGGGTACGCTCGTAGTGCCAAAGGCGGCACTGAATAGGAGGGATTGGTGGTGGGGAGCAAAAATGGAGGAGACTGAGATTATTGAGTGGTCAGATTTACCAAGAGGGGAAAGCACAGAATAAGAGTAGTTTGAAGGGTTAGAAGTGAAAAATAGGTAAAGAGTGTTTGCAGCATGTTCGTTACGATCAGGAACGCGAGTAGGATATTTGATAATTTGCTCCAAATCATGAGTAATAGAGAAAGCAAGGGCCTCACTTCCTCCCACATTTGTGTGAGAAGAATAAAGCCACTCACTGTGGTGTACATTGAGGTCTCCAAAGTAGAGAACTTCGGCATGTGGGTGAGAAGATAGCAAGGACTCATGGCACGAGGAAAGATATTCAAAGAAAGACAAAAACTCGGAGGAGTTTGGAGAACAGTAGCAGAAGCAAAGGAAGATAGTGGTAGGGGAGAGATAGACTTTTAGCCAGAGAACATCAAAGTCAGGAGATTCATGGTCCATGAGCCTTGCAGTCGGAGTGTTAATGTTGCAGTATGCACAGACCCCATCTTTGGAACAAAAACGAGTATACAGATTATAGTGAGAGATTTGAAATGGATCATTGAAAGCATGTTTAGACACCTGGGTTTCAGATAGGAGGAGGAGGTTAGGGAGGAAAGTGCCCAAGTGCTGTTCCACACACGAAAGATTAGAGTCAGCCTAAGAATGTTAGAATAGTGAATAGTGAAAGAAGCAGATCTATTGGGAGGTGCAAGGTTAAGGGCAGAACCATTACTACCACCAGGCATATCTGCCCTCAGGCCAATAGTAGAGTCCATACGATCCCCGGAGATTCTTCGCACCCCACTATGCCTGGTACTGGGGCCATTAGCTGTGGAGCTTTCATAAATAATAACAAATGAGGAGAAAAGAAAGAAAAAGAGACAGATGTGGGGAATGTTGTGACTTGTCAAATATAATGAAATAGCAAGAGATGTGTAATGGATACGCCAGAATATTCAGTGTAGATGTAAGCAACAGGAAAGAACTGTCCTGATGGAAGACTCTACCTGGAACTGTCTGGACCAGTTCTAGTTGCATCCTAATACCTTCAGCCGTAGTCTTTCATCGTGCGGCTGGTGCCATGGCCAACCTACTAATTAGTGCCTCTACTTTCAGGCAGAACAACCTAGATCATATACTCCATCAACAACACACAGTGGTCACTCTTTCCAATTGGTGGTTCATACTCGTTTTTTTTTTCAATATCCAACACATTTTCTGTGAATACAAGATCAAGCAGCGATGGTTCATCCCCACCCCTGGCCCTCTATGGTTTCAGTACATGTTGGTGTAGGAAATTTCCATGTACTCAATCTAGAAATCTTGCCCCGAATGAGTCCTCACCACTGTGTGGGTCAAGATTTATTCAATCTATCTCTCTATGATTGAAATCTCCCATAATCAAAATCCTACATTTTCTCTCTCGTGCAATGTTAACAACTGAGTTTATGTCTTCAATAGTATCTATATGACTTTCCTCATAAACTTATAGCCTATGTTGGTCCCTTGGTGGGTTAGATACAACAGCTATTATAATGCTTTCTGACCCAGTATTTATCGAAGCAACAAAAAATTCCTTGAACTCACTTTCTATATCAAATTTTATTTCTCCTACCTGAAATCTTTCAATTATGAGCAGTGCTGTCCCTCCACTAGTCCTCTTAGATCTTTCAACCCTTAATGTTCTGAGTCCCTTAGGTAAAACTGTGACACTGATTGTGCCCTTACTTAACTTAGTCTCTGTAACCACTACTATATCTGCCTTTTTGTTTTGAATCCTTTCCTTTATTTCTACTGCATTACCAGCTACCCCATCAACATTTGTGTATAGCAATGTTAATGAAACCCAATTCCCTGATCTTCTATCTTTATCTTCTTTACCCCCCCTTTTGTCTGGAAGAACTCTGAAACAAAAATTTTTCTTCTCTTCTGCATTTCTTCCCTCATTACACCTTCTAGCCTCTTGCAAAGAGTTTATGATCCTACCCATCTCTTCCTGTGTTCTATATGGTCTAATGAACACTATTTTGAATTTTTTAAGGCCTTTTTGGTTTATTTTTTCTCATCACTTGTTTCTCTACATATGTCCCCTCTCTCTAAGGTTACTTTCGTTGATCTTTCCTTTCCCTCCCTAGAATGTATACCAAGTTAGTGAATGTTTACAATATCCTCCAGACCACATATTACGCCAAGTTTCCTTATCAGGTCTAAAACCCTATCTTCATTTTGTTCGAGTCTCCCATGCCATGTTGACTCTTGGAATTCACTTATGCTTGTGTGTAATTACCTAATTGTAATTACCTAATTGTGCTTATTGGAAAAAGCCCCAAGTTCGTAACTTCCCGTCTCCTGATCGCCTCCATTTTGTACTAAGTGATACTTATCATACTTGTCCTTAACACTATGGATTGAGTTAGCATTAACTACCTTCTCGCTTAGCGAATTCCAATTATCAACTGCTCGTACAATAAAGAAAGTACTTCCTTACATCCTGCAAAGAACTTTTCTTACGAAGCTTCAAACTATGACTTCTAGTTCTAGTGTCAGCCATATCAAAATATCGATCCATATCCATTCTATCATAACCATGAAAGAATTTAAAGACTGTCACCATATCCCCGCTCAATCTTCTAGCTTCGAGTGATAGTAAGTTCAATTCCCTCAGTCTCGCATCATATTTAGGTTGTACATTTCTAGCACCAGTTTTGTGGCATGTCTTTGAACTTTTTCCAGCCTAACTACGTGGTTTTTCTATTGCGGATTCCAAAAGGGGGCTGCATATTCAAGTTTTGGTCTCACAAATATTACATAAATATTTCTAACATTTCCTTGCCCATGTGCATGAAGGCTACCCTTACATTTGGTAAGAATGCATATACTGCCCTTACTATGCCATTTATATGCATTCCTGGAGACAAATCTGCCAGTACGTTTGATCTTAGATCTCTCTCATTCTCTGTCTCGAAGTTTTACTCCTTCAACTGAGTAGTCAAGCTTGGATCTTCTTGCACTTGTACCCATTCTTGTTACCTTACATTCTGAAGTATTGAATTTCATTAGCCACATTTCTGATCACTCTAGCAGACTATTTAGATCTTCCTGAAGTTCTCTACCATTGTTCTCGTTTATTACTTTCTTCACAGTCTTTGCATCATCTGCAAGCATATTCATGAATGAGTTGAAAGACTCTGGTAGGTCATTTACATACACAATAAACAAAAGTGGCCCTAAAACAGAACCCTGTGGATCTCCACTACTAACTCTTCTCCATTCAGACACTGAGTGTCTTACTCTAACCCTCTGTTCCCTTACGTCCAAGTTTTTATCCATTCCAAAACATTTCCACCTATTTTAGCCATTGCTTGCAGC
Organism: Halocaridina rubra; assembly: GCA_037179515.1. Taxonomy (NCBI): domain Eukaryota; kingdom Metazoa; phylum Arthropoda; class Malacostraca; order Decapoda; family Atyidae; genus Halocaridina; species Halocaridina rubra. The sequence continues at coordinate 3,255 of JAXCGZ010010423.1, read as the reverse complement.
TTTTTAATAAGTCTCCTGTGTGGGAACGTGTCAAATGCTTTCAGGAAATCTAGGAGTTTGCAATCTACACAACCCTCTCATTCCTGTAAGATTCGGCCTACTCATCATAAAATGCTAATAAGCTGTTATTATTCATCTACCTTCTATAAAACCAAATTGTCTCACTGACAAAAAGTTGAACTATTCCAAGTGAAGAGAAATGTGTTTCCTTAGTAGATTATCCTATACTAGTCAAGGAAACAGGTCTAAAGTTTAGAGATGTATCCCTCCTTTCCCTTTTTGAAGATAGGTACCATATGTGAGTGTGTGTGTGAGATTACCTAATTACCTAATTGTGTTTACGGGAAAGAGTCCAAAGCTCGTATCTTCCCGTCTCCTGATCGGTTCCATTTTTCTACTTAGTGATACTTATCATACCTGTCCTTAAAACTATGGATTGAGATAGCATTAAGTACCTCCTCGCTTAGCCAAGTCCAATTATCAACTACTCTTACACTGAAAAAGTATTTCCTTACATCCTGCAAAGAAGTTTTATTACGAAGCTTCAAACTATAACCTCTAGTTCTAGAGCCAGCCTTATCAAACTATCGATCCCTATCCACTCTCTCATAACCATGAAGAAATTTAAAGACTGTTACCATATCCCCCCTCAATCTTCTAGCTTTGAGTGATGGTAAGCTAATTCCCTCAGCCTCTCATCATAAATGAGATTATGTATTTCTGGCACCAGTTTCGTGGCATGCCTTTGAACTTTTTCAAGCTTAGCTATGTGCTCTTCAAGTGCGGATTCCAAAAGGGGGCTGCATATTCGAGTTTTGGCCTCACATGGGTTACATAAATATTTCTGAACATTTCCTTGTCCATGTGCCTGAAGGCTACCCTTAGATTTGATAAGAAGGCATATGCTGCCCTTACTATGTCATTTATATGTATTTCTGGAGACAAGTCTGCCAGTATGTTTACTCCTAGATCTCTCTCATTTTCTGTCTCTTGAAGTTGTACTCCAACCACCAAGTAGTCAAGTTTGTGCCTTCTTGCACTTGTACCCATTCTCATTACCTTATATTCTGAAATATTGAAATTCATTAGCCATTTTTTTGACCACTCGTGCAGACTATTTAGATCTTCCTGAGGTTCTCTACCATTGTACCAGTTTCCTACTTTCTTCACAATCTTTGCATCATATGCAAACATATTCATCAATGAATTTACAGACTCTGGTAGTCATTTACATATACAAGGAACAAAAGTGGCCCTAAAACTGAACCCTGTGGAACTCCACTACTAACTCTTCTCCATTCAGACACTGGGTGTCTTACTTTAACCCTCTGTTCCCTTCCTTCTAAGTAAGTTTTTATCCATTTCAAGACATTTCCACCTATTCTAGCCATTGCTTGCAGCTTCCTAATAAGTCTCCCATGTGGAACAGTGTCAAATGCTTTGTAGAAGTCTAGGAATATGCAATCTACCCAGCCCTCACGTTCCTGTAAGATTCGGCTTACCTCATCATAAAATTCTAATAAATGTGTTACTGTTAATCTACCTTCTCTGAAACCATGTTGCCTCACTGACAAAAAGTTGAAGGATTCCAAGTGAAGAGAGATATGTTTCCTGAGTAGTTTCTCCATAACTTTGCAAACTATGCTGGTCAAGGAAACTGGTCTATAGTTCAGAGCCGTATCCCTCCTTCCCTTTTTGAAGATAGGTATCACGCTTGCTTGTTTCCAGCATCTTGGAATCTCCCCTGACTCCAGTGACTTTTTTAATATGATACTTAGTGCCACTGATATTGAGTTTGCGCATTTTTTAAGTACATGAGGAGATATGTCATCAGGACCTGTAGCTTTATGGACATCCAACTCCATCAGCGCTTTGCATACCTCTGTGGCTGTAAGGTTGATGTTCTCTAATACCGGCCATTGAGCTGCTATCTGCAATTTGAGAGGGTGGGGTATTTTCTACTGTAAATATTGACTGAAACTCCTTATTCAGTTCTTTGCAGATCTCTTCATCCGTCTCAGTGATGCTTCCATCTGCTCTCTTAAGCCTTGAAACTTGTTCTTTTACCTTTAGTTTTCCTCTGATAAAGCTGTGGAAGAGCTTGGGATTTTCTTTAGCCTTCCAGGTGATGTCCCTCTCATAGTCTCTCTCTGCCTCTCTCCTTTTACTTAGGTAGTCATTCCTTGTTCTTGTGTGTGGTGTGTGTGTGTGTGTGTGGTGGGGGGGGGGGGGGGGGGGATTACCTAATTGTGATTACCTAATTGTGTTTACGGGAAAGAGCCCAAAGCTCGTATCTTCCCGTCTCCTGATCGGTTCCATTTTAGACTTAGTGATACTTATCATACCTGTCCTTAAAACTATGGATTGAGATAGCATTAACTACCTCCTCGCTTAGCGAATTCCAATTATCAACTACTCTTACACTGAAAAAGTATTTCCTTACATCCTGCAAAGAACTTTTCTTACGAAGCTTCAAACTATGACCTCTAGTTCTAGAGCCAGCCATATCAAAATATCGATCCCTATCCACTCTATCATAACCATGAAGGAATTTAAAGACTGTCACCATATCCCCCCTCACTCTTCTAGCTTCGAGTGATGGTAAGTCTAATTCCCTCAGCCTCTCATCATAACTGAGATTGCGTATTTCTGGCACCAGTTTCGTGGCATGTCTTTGAACTTTTTCAAGCTTAGCTATGTGCTTTTTCAAGTGCGGATGGCTCATCCCCACCCCTGGCCCTTGTTGTTTCCATTACATGTTGGTGTAGGAAATTCCCTTGTACGCAATCTAGGAATCTTGCCCCGAATGAGTCCTCACCACTGTGTGGGTCAAGATTTATCCAATCTATCTCTTTATGATTAAAGTCTCCCATAATCAAAATCCTACATTTTTTTTCCCGTGCCATGTTAACAACTGAGTCTATGACTTCAGTAGTACCTATATGACTTTCCTCATAAACTTCAAGCCTATTTTGGTTCCTTGGTGGGTTGTATATAACAGTTATTATAATGCTCTCTGACCCAGTATTTATGCGAGCAACAAGAAATTCCCTGAACTCACTTTCTAGAGCCAAGTTTATTTCTTCAACTTGAATCCTTTCACTTATGAGCAGTGCTATCCCTCCACCAGTCCTCTCAGATCTTTCAACCCTTAGTATTCTGAAGCCCTTAGGAAAAACTGTGACACTGTTTATGTCCTCACTCAACTTAGTCGCTGTAATTGCTACTATATCTGCCTTACTGTTGTGAATCCTA
>JAXCGZ010010422.1:0-22500 GCA_037179515.1 Halocaridina rubra | reverse complement strand
ACTTCATCTTGGAAAAAATTAGTTTCTATTTGTATTTCGATAACGATTTTTATATTTAGTATTTTTTGAATAAAATAAGACTTTACCTATTTACATGCAAAAAATAATTCTTTTTTACTTCGATTCACGTTGAATAATTACATTTTTCTGTGATCCCTTATACTGTGATCTCATATGTCTGTTATATTGATATAGAACAGGCTTTTTTGCATGTCCAATGTAAAATAATTAATATATTACTTACTTGTTCTAGGTAAGATTATATTTCTCCATTTTCTTGGAGATGTTTATAAATCGTCTAATATTCTTTTTAAGTTAATATTTTTAAAGAGTAAATTATTATCAGCTTTATGACCATTGAAATTATACCATATTGACTCAACCACAAGAAAATTTCCACATACAATTATATCACATAATTGTTTTGGAAAGAACTCAGTAAACAAAAAGCCTTTTTCGGTTTTATATTAGATGAAATAAGTATTTTGTTCTTATTTATTCTTTTAACTAAGAAGTAATCGAATCATATTACCTATCTACTAAAGCAACTTCATTTATCTCAGATAAGTTTATTCCTAGATTTCAGAAAATAAATCTCCATCGTTGGTGTAATCTGAGATGATAAAGGTATTCCGTTTTTATTTTTTTTATTTTTTTATGTGAGGAGACATGAGATCATTTTACCTATCTGCTAAAGTGTAATATTTATGTAGAATGCAATAAGAAATACAACAATCATAGACTTACTTGGTGAGTGGTATCCAACTACTATACTCAAAAAGAAGAAAAATAATTTGAAGATGAAATTGAAAATGTTCCTCCTTTACAAATATAACTGGGTTATCTTTAAAAAAAAAAGAATAAAAATATGTATGAAGGGGTGGGGTGGGAGTTTACAGAACCACGTACGATGCCATTAAATGTTCTGAGTGCAAAATACCCTAGAAAGCGAATCCAAGTTTTCTCTCCAAAGCATAAGAGTCAAATTGAAATTATTTTTTTATTTCTAAAAAAGTTAAGTCCTGGTGTCACAATCATAAAAAAAAGTCTTGGCTACTATAATACTAATATGCATGATGTCTTCGAAAGAAATTAGTTTGTTATAGCCAAGAACTAATATGCATTATGGAACTACACCAGGAGTTGAAATTAATTACATTCATAACCACATCAGCTCTAAGCACCTTTAAACCAACATTTAATAAATGCAGATGAAACACACGAGCCAAAAGCAAACAAACTAAGACTGAAAAGGATACTATCTCTTTAAAAAAAATCATTATTACGTTAGCAAAATGAAGGGGAAGTGACAGCAAGCAAATAATTTAGCCAAAAATAAATTCAGTTTGCCTAGTTTCCACACGATATAAAATATTAATATCTTAGAGCAGAGGGAATCTCCATGAAATACATAAAACACACATATAAATTGTGGCAGTGTAATAAAATGAAAATGAAACATATATGTATCTGATAAAATAAAATATATATATGCTTATATTTTTTATCATAGTTAATGACTTTTCATGGAATTGGTTGTTACCTAAAAAAAATATTAATAAAAAGAATCAAAAATAAAAAATAAAAAAAATAGATGAAGTGATAGGAAATACGTCAAATGATAGAAGATTACAAGTAAATGATATTGGTGTATTTCCTAAATATAGGTATCGCCATTGTATATAAACTTTTCTTCCGTTACGTTGCAATGAAGAGTTTTATATATATGTATATTTATATATATATATATATATATATATATATATATATATATATATATATATATATATATATATATATATATATATATATATATATATATATATATATATATATATATATATATATATATATATATATATATATATATATATATATATATATATATATATATATATATATATATATATATATATATATATATATATATATATATATATGTATATATATATATATATATATATATATATATATATATATATATATATATATATATATATATATATATATATATATATATATATATATATATATATATATATATATATATATATATATATATATATATATATATATATATATATATATGTATATATATATATATATATATATATATATATATATATATATATATATATATATATATATATATATATATATATATATATATATATATATATATATATATATATATATATATATATATATATATATATATATATATATATATATATATATATATATATATATATATATATATATATATATATATATATATATATATATATATGTATATATATATATATACATATATATATATATATATATATATATATATATATATATATATATATATATATATATATATATATATATATATATATATATATATATATATATATCTACTGACATCCCCGTACGCATGCACACACACATGCATGTGAGTGATGTATCGAGAATTAGATTTTTAATTACATTTCCTTATGCATTTGACTGACAAATGACGTTCGAGATGTGTTTTAAGTCTCCTTTTAAATATTACGGTCGTGTTTTTCTTCCGCATCGATAACTCCAGAGAAGAGATGTTAACTTGCTTCATTGCAAGACGTTCCTCGGTAATCGAAATCCATAGCTGATTCTGGACAATCTATGGACAGGATTTTGCAATGGATTGGAAAGTCATTCTTTATTCCCACGACAAGTTTATGGACACAGGATCCTTAAAGGCCAAACCCCAGTAATGAAGATTTCGAAGAGGGCATACACATACACATGCTAAATCCTTTTCTCTCTCTCTCTCTCTCTCTCTCTCTCTCTCTCTCTCTCTCTCTCTCTCTCTCTCTCTCTCTCTCTCTCTCTCTCTCTCTCTTACAATTTCTTACTCTCTTTTTCTTTCTCTTTCAATTTCTCTCTCTCTAAACTCTCTTTCTCTCTCTCTTTCAATTTATCTCTCTTTTTCTCTTTCAATTTCTCTTTTCTTTCTCTTTCTCTTTTCTCTTTCTCCCTCTATGTGTCTGCTTGCTTGCCTGCGTGTGTGTAATGCCTGCACAATCTCTATAATTTAGTCTTCTTTATCACCAACTGCTCCCACGTTCACTTAGGTTCGCCAGTTCTGATAAGCCTCTTAGGAGCTGATGGTAAATGTTGACTCTGTGCTTTACAGCCGGATACCTTTCCAAACACAGATCTTCTCCATTAATTTATGCTTTAGACCAGCACCATGTTTAACTTTCTAGTCCTCTCATGGACTGAATTATCTTCAATGTTAGAGTGTATCATAAAACAAGATAAACTAAGTCCCATGAACACACAGCTCAAAAATGATGATTTGCATATAAGAGATTTTTTTTTTTTTTAGAAATTCTCCTATCTTCTTCTTTCTCTAAACTGAGTATTTTTGTACACAAAAGAGTTTAGCTGTGAAAACTATTTTAGTATATTCCTATAAACCGTGTCCAAAAAGCCAATGTTCAGTAGATTACCATATGTATAAAGAAATCTTGCACAAGATATGAAGAAAATAACTCATCAGGAATCCTTTTAAAAAAGATCCACTTAAACAAATAAATGTAGCAAATAAAATGATAAGGTAAAAATTATCTTGTCTATTAAGATTTAGAAAAACACATACTATGCACATAAAAAAAATCTACTGCAGCATTATGGCAATTTTTCATAAAGGTTTTACTAAACTTGAATATTCTTAAGAGTCACTTCAGTAATTCCAAGAGTAAAGTAAGACCTGTTTTAAGTATGGGTAAGGATGAACAAACAATGTATGTTATTATAAAAAGAGAGAGAGAGAGAGAGAGAGAGAGAGAGAGAGAGAGAGAGAGAGAGAGAGAGAGAGAGAGAGAGAGAGAGAGAGAGAGAGAGAGAGAGAGAGAGATTAGCAGACACAATTTTTTTCTAACTTGTCGAAATGGAGAAGTTGTAATGGAGTTAGTTTCCAAGTAAGGCTATTTTTGCAATAATTCTGGAAGAAATGTTTCTGTATTCTTTGGAGAGGTAAACGTAGAATCTTCAAAAAGCTTTTAGACGAATATGTCATGAAAGCTGATGAGAAAACTTGGAAAGTCATGAATAGTTTAAATATTCTATAAATATACACTAGCCATGCTTCCCCTTATAAGGGGAGTGGATGAGTCAAGTTAAAATACACTAGCTCTTTGGGAAGAGAAAATACACAGGCGGGGATTTCCAGTCCCCTCGCTCCACCCCATTTACTCGACTTTTATGACACGCAGGTGGGCTCGGAGTAAATATTTTAACCCCCCTCCCTCGGAGCTAATTTGAGAATGTAAAAAAGATAAATAGCTATCATATGCTATATGGAGTATTATGACTGATATAAAATTGTGCATTTTGCTCTCGTGCTGAAGTAAATACAGAAAAAACTCCCATATGTTACATTTAAATGATAGTTTAAACCAAATCTCAATCTAATTGGGACCAACAATAATTAAATAAGCCCATTACCATATGTGAAACATGAATAATTGTTTACCTCAATCGGGACTTGAACCTAGGACACACAGTTACTGTGCCAAGGTGCTACCAACTACATCACAGTAGGTCTAAAAGGGAAACAAACCTTACAGTTGTATCTGCTATACTAGGAACGAATGCACTTTAACTTTAGAGAAATGTAATATATAAATAATTCTTTCCTAACTAAGGAATTCCAGCTAAACATTATCTACATTCGAAATAACTGAAGTGTAGAAATATATTCCTCCATGAGAGTAAGAGAAAATATATGATTACGAAAAAATTTGCAAATAACTTCTTTTTTGCTTTTCGAGAGAAAACATGCATCCTCTGAGATTGTAATAACGTTGTTGAGAGGCAGAAGTAGAGAAAGAAAATAGAATAAGAATGGCGCTGACTGAGGAGAGGAACTGAAAAGTATAAAAACAAAGATATTTACAGGAGGAGACAGAACTCGGTTGAGGATGACTTTGTAACAATAAATGAAGAATAGTTTCTGCTTTTGACTTCAGCTGTGAACGGCAAAGAAAGCATGATTGTGATGCTGTGTCAAAATGTGTTTGTGTGTGTATGTTTGTGTGTGTGTGTGTTTGTGTGTTGTGTGTGCTTATCTAACTGTGATTAGAGGAAAGAACACAGTGCTAATAATTGTCCCCCTGGGTTGGTCTAATTTTATTTTCACTAACACTAATCGCCTTTTTCCTCAATAATATGAATGAATAGATTCAGAACTAGCCGTTTTCTCGCCTAACGAATCCTAGTGAACAACTATTCTCACACTAAACAAAAAAATCCATCTTTACATCACATCCTGGAAAGAAGCTTTTTTTAAGAAGTTTAAAGCTATGGCTTGTAGGTCATGAGACACAAATAAACAAATATCGCTCCTTATCCACAGCGTCAAAATTGTGGAGGAATCTAAAAAAAACATTACTATATATCCTCATCTTTCTTTTAACTTCGAGATGTGGTGAGTGTAATTCGTTTATCCTCATAGCTGACATAAATGATCAACATCACCAGTTTCATATCATGCTTTTGAAGTTCATACAAATCGTTAATGTTTATTTTTTTTTTCAAGTGTGGATTTCAAAAGCTTCCTGGATTTTCAAGCTTGGGCCTCACTAAAGTCAATATAAATTTATATTCAATTTATTCTCCTTATGCCTGAAAGTACCCTTATATCGGCTTATAAAGCTTATGATATCCTCACTATATCATTTAATTGCATTTATTAAGACAGAGCTGTAAATATATTCTTCTCTTGATCTAATCAATTTACAGATTCTTAAAGTTGAATACCAATTGAATACCGAAACTGAAACCTTTTTGCAATCTTTAAGACAATTTAAGTCTTTCTTAAGTTCTCCACAGTAATCTCCTATTCTATTCTCTTCACAATTATTGTATCATCTAGAGGATAATAATAAAATACTTTTACAGACTATCACAGATCATTGACAAATATAGGGAAAGGAAGTGGCCCCAATACTGGTTTTTGAGGAACCCACACCGCAAACTTTTCTCCAGTCAGACACTGTATGTTTTACTCTGACCTTCTGCTTCCTTACTTCTAAATATTCTTATCATCACAGAAACATTTCCATCTATATTTGTTTAACTACAGCTTTTACTTAGGATTCCATTCGGGACTGTGATTAATACCCTCTGAGAATTTAGAAATACTCAAACTGCCCAGATCTTTCTTTGGGAAATAGGTTTATCTCATCTTAAGATTCCAGTAAGTTTGTTAGCGAATGCCATGTTGTGTCACTGGCCAGGTTGAACTCTAAGTAAAGAGAAATTTGCTTTCTGAATAATTTCCCATAACTTTCTAACCTATGTTAGTAAATGAAACATGCTTATAGTATGACCTGAGTTTTTCCATTATTTTTTGAAGTAAGTTTACTTGTGTCCATCTTCATGAAATCTCCCCAGATTTCAGCAAAATGTTATAGGTATTGCAAAGTGCTACTGATAGTGGCGGCGCACATTTAAGTAAACAAAGGGACATACTATCAAGCCTAGTAACGCTATAAGCTACAATTACCAGCAGTGCTTTGCATACCACTGTAACTGAAAAGGCGATGATGTGTAATACTGGCCCCTGTTCTCTCATCCCTGCAATACGAGAGTCAGGAGTAATATCTCCTGTATATGCACACTGAAACGCCTTTCTTAGGTAATACATCTCTCTAAACTTTCCAGATTTAAATTTGTTTTTGACCCATAATTTGCTTTTGGCAGCTGTGGAAAATTTTGGGATTATCCTTAGCTCTTTTCAAAATATATCACTCATATGCCCTCCCAGCCTTTCCCCTATACCTTAATAAATCATTTCTTGTATACATTTTTCTCTTATTCCTAACTCTCATTTGCACTCTTACATTCCATAATGAACTTTTTATGGGGAAATGACATTAACAATTTCTATTTTCGAAGATGGCATGCTACTGCTAAACATTCTCTCATATTCCTAACAAAAGATTTCTTACAATTTTAATACAATTTGTTTAAATAGCCAAAAGCTAATATATACAATATGATTGTTAATCCTCTGGTAATTTCCTTTTTAATGATACTCCCTCATTTAATTTCCGGTTCCTATTCTCGGCCAGAACATCAATGGTGATATACTTTATCAACAACAAATAGTGGTCACATCGGCCAATCGATGGCCCATTCTCAATTTTACCAATATGCAGAGTGTTGTCTCTTAATTATGTATAGAGCAGTAATGCTTGATCTCCTCCATTAACCCTTCTTGGTTGCAGTATATGTCGGTGAAAAAAATCCTTGCACACAATTTACAGTTGGAAACTTGCCCCAAAGAACCCTCTAGACTGTATGAAGCAAAGCTATTCCAAGGCTGTTTCTCTATTCCTCACCTGTTGGGTGTGTATGTATATGTTTGTGTGTGCATGTGTGTGTATGTGTGTGTATGTCTGATGAGTGAGTGGGTAAGCTTGTAAAAAATTTAAACAGGTTCTCTCTAGTGCAAGGTGAAGGCGATTTTCATTGGAATGTACATGCAAACTGGTAAGAATACTTAATAAAAGTTTCATTAATAATTTGCATTCTTTAATCAGTCTAATAACTATTATCCTTAACAAGGAATATATACTATTCATCATCTTTCTTCTCACGGAAAAGTAATATGACGCATTTTTATAATATTATTTGGATTTCTTAATCCATAGTTTTATATGAAATACACTCCTGGTGTTAAATTAATTTCCTCAATATCTGCCAACATGAAACATAATATCAGCTTATTGCAAATGCAAATGGTCAAAATATTCTAATCTTAGATATTTTTTTTCTTACTATATGGACCACTAACTTGAGTTCTTGAAGATAATTTCATGAATTTGGGATTTTCAAATGAGTATTTCTTTAATCTTTCAAACCTTTTGGTCCTGAAAACTTTTTTCCAATAACAGCCATCAATATCTAACGGTATGCCAGCATATCTTTTCGAGATAAGCAGCTGTCTACCATATGCTCAAAGTCTTACTCTCTTCTCCTTATAATTAAAATGATTCTAACAAAGTAAAACTGCAACTCCTAAAAGTGACCTGAACTTGGAAAAACCTGAATGGAAGCTATTCTCTCTTAGTGCTAATCACTAATCATTCAAAGCTCCTTTGAATGATTGGCGATTATCACTAAGAGATAATAGCTGTTTGACTATTTTATATATTACTTTATCAATATCAAAGATATACTATAGTGAACATCAACAATGTCCGTTTATTTTTACAAACAATTTATGGAGAGAAAGTGCACAATGCACATTTCAACCTTCCTACCAGACGCATGTAGATGATTTTACTAGTTATATTAATGATAAAATTGTAGTTAGTAAATATATCTTCACTAGAGTTAGCAATCACTCATTTTCTGTGTTTCATAGCATTCTTACGATTCAAATAACTCAATTTTTTCAACGCCAATACATTATATGAATGTAAAGAACAGGGAATACAATTTGTTATCATCTCATTATTTATTTATTTATTTATTTAATTAATTATTTATTTATTCATTTATTTCTTCTGTTTATTCCACACGAATGTTTAGATATGGTAATAATGACATCTATTCAAGAAAAGAAAAAACTTGAGATTAGGCATTAGAATATAGTTTCATCCCGTAACTTTTATTTTACAGCAACATCAAAAAACAGTAGCAACAACTAGATCAGCAACCAGCAGTAAAGGCAGCTTCATCATCGCACACAAAGCCAACAACAACAACTAAAGCAACAACAACAAGCAAATAACATAAACAACAGCAACAATAACAACAACCTCAAAGGCAGCAACTGCAAAAGAAAACTAACACCAAGTGTGTCAACACCAGCAAAGACGTTGGCAGCAGCATCAACAACAATAATCAAGATAAAAACAGCAAAAAACAACAAAAAGCAACAACAAAAACACTTATCTTGAAAAGAAGGTAATTCACTATGATAATAATAATAATAATAATAATAATAATAATAATAATAATAATAATAATAATAATAATAATAATAATAATAATAATAATAATAATAATAATAACAATAATAATAATAATAATAATAATAATAATAATAATAATAATAATAATAATAATAATAATAATAATAATAATAATAATAATAATAATAATAAAAATAATAATAATAATAATAATAATAATAATAATAATAATAATAATAATAATAATAATAATAATAATAATAATAATGATAATAATAATAATAATAATAATAATAATAATAATAATAATAATAATAATAATAATAATAATAATAATAATAATAATAATAATAAAAAAATAATAATAATAATAATAATAATAATAATAATAATAATAATAATAATAATAATAATAATAATAATAATAATAATAATAATAATAATATAATAATAGCTGTGACTGAAGAATGTTCATGAAATCGAAGTGAAGTAATGTAGTGGAGTAGAAGATAGAGCCAATCATGCATTTTGTTTTAAACTTTTTTTTTTTTAACGTTTCGTCTCCATAATATCGGGACATTATCAAAATTTCTTTTTGGAGAAATCATCACAATTGAAAAAACAATAGCAATATAGAAAGTAATGCATTATATATATAAACTGGACAATTGAGCTGAAAACAAATAACAAGTAACAAAGATATGAGATGAAATGAATAAATACAAATGAATGAGTCATTAAAACAGATGAAACGGGAAAGAAGAACCATCTTGATTGAGTGCATTTGGGTTTCTTATTTTTATAAACATTGATTCAGCAATCCTATGTAAATAATTTTACATTATATAAAAATAACAATATACTTGGACTTAGGATAATACCCAACAATAACAATAACATCAGTAGAAAAGTAAAGACAATAATAATGATATTAAGGGTAATAAAAAAAATGAAAAAACAATATCATTAATAATGCTTATATTATAAATCCTAACAATAATATTATTATAAAGCTAATATTGTTGCAATCATGATATGATAATAGTAAAGGTTAAATAACAGTAATAATAAAAGAAATAAATAAAAATAATAATAATAATAATAATAATAATAATAATAATAATAATAATAATAATAATAATAATAATAATAAAGATAATAATAATAATAATAATAATAATAATAATAATAATAATAATAATAATAATAATAATAATAATAATAATAACAATAATGGAAATAATGATAAAAATAATAATAATAATAATAATAATAATAATAATAATAATAATAATAATAATAATAATAATAACGATAATAATAATAGTAATAATAATAATAATAATAATAATAATAATAATAATAATAATAATAATAATAATAATAATAATAATAATAATAATAATAATAATAATAATAATAATTATAATAATAATAATAGTGGTAAATGCAAGAAATTTAAGTAAAAATAAACCAAAAATGATGAAAAAAATATGTTATTTCCAAAGTGATTTTTTTGAAACTGGAGTGAAGCATACCTGATGATATGGGATCAATTACAAATAAACCATGAGATAAGATAATATTTTGGTGCTAGGTTAAAATATTTATTGCAGATTCCAAGATGTTTCTAGCAATAAAATCCTCACTTCTTACTAAGATAGAGGAAATGTTCCAGTCAATATGGTGATTGCAATCAGCATAATGTTTGGACAAAGCACTGGAAGACTGACAATGTCGGACGTTATATTTATGTTGATTTACACAAAATTTTATTGATTTGGAGTCTGGCCAACATTATGCTTATCACACTCTTTACAGGGAATCTTATAAATTATATTACAAATGGAAAGAGGACTATTTTAAATCAACATATTGCAAAATGTGTTCTCATATTTGAAAACTAAACGGACATATAATGTTCTCAAAATCTTGACTAAGCTATGACATCCCTGAAAATAGGGAATAACTAGGATATTATTAAAATTCGAAACCACATTAGTGTCTGAAGCAGGTTTTTAAGAGCCAATTGGGAAAACAATGATTTTTTCCAATATTAGCGATTTTATCAATCTCAACATCAAGGAGATCTAGGCTTACAATAGTGTTACTACAAATTTAAGCAATTTAATATGTTCCCGTTACCTCCTACCACTGACTGTATCTAATGTAATTAGTTTAACACCTTCACCAAAGGCAAAAACATGTGGTAGTATGGTTAAGCACATGACTACCTTTGATGGATTGCTAATTTGTTTATTTTTTTATTTTATGTATGTATATATATTGTCTCATGCGTTTGTTCAAATCAGATTCCTCTGAAGATAAGCGATACACTTGAAAGTACTAAGTACTAAGGATCTCAATATTTCTTTCAATTTCTTTACGCAGCCATAACCGTTCTCACTTTTACAATATTCACGTGTTTCTCGCGAAATGGAAGCAATATATATATATATATATATATATATATATATATATATATATATATATATATATATATATATATATATATATATATATATATATATATATATATATATATATATATATATTAGCCAAATAAGCACATTACATATGTGAAAACATGATTAATTTTTTACCCCGACCGGGACTTGAGCCTAGGGGCTAAAAGGTTAAAAGGAATCCAACCTTATAGCTTATATCTGCTATGCTTAGGAATGAACACATTCTATCTGAATGCCACTATGTTCATATTGCAGATTCCCCAATCTCACCCGCGGTTTTTTTTCGCATTTAATTCAATTCCCAAACTCATACGGGATATACAATAACCAAATAAGCACATTACATATGTGAAAACATGAATCATTTTTTACCCCGACCGGGACTTAAAAATAGGACTTCTAATTACTAAATCAAGGCCCTACCAACTACACACTACAAAAGGTTAAAAAGAATCCAACCTTATAGCTTATATTTTTGCTATAATTAGGAATGAACGCATTCTATCGGAATGCCACTATGTTCATATTACAGATTCCCCAACCTCACTCTTGGCTTCATTTTCGCATTTAATTCAATTCCCAATCTCATTCGGGCTATAAAATAACCAAATAAGCACATTACATATGTGAAAACATGAATAATTTTTTACCCCGACTGGGACTTGAACCTAGGACTTATAATTACAAAGTCAAGGCCCTCCAACTACACACCACAGAAGGTTAAAAGGAATCCAACCTCATAGCTAATATCTGCTATACTTAGGAATGAACGCCTTCTGTCTGAATACCACTATGTTCATATTACAGATTTCCCAACCTCACTCGTGGTTTCATTTTCGCATTTAATTCAATTCCCAATCTCATTCGGGCTATACAGTTACCAAATAAGCACATTACATATGTGAAAACATGAATCATTTTTTACCCCGACCGGGACTTGAACCTAGGACTTATAATTACTAAGTCAAGGCGCTACCACCTACACACCACAGAAGGTTAAAAGGAATCCAACCTTATAGCTTATATCTGCTATACTTAGGAATGAACGCATTCTATGTGAATGCCACTATATTCATATTACACATTCACCAACCTCACTCGTGGCTTCATTTTCGCATATAATTTAATTCCCAATCTAATTGAGAATTGAATTAAATGCGAAATGAAGCCACGAGTGAGGTTGGGGAATCTGTAATATGAACATAGTGGCATTCAGATAGAATGCGTTCATTCCTAAGAATAGCAGATATAAGCTATAAGGATGGATTCCTTTTAACCTTCTGTGGTATGTAGTTGGTAGTGCCTTGATTTAGTAATTATAAGTCCTAGGTTCAAGTCCCGGTCGGGGTAAAAAATTATTTATATATATATATATATATATATATATATATATATATATATATATATATATATATATATATATATATATATATATATATATATATATATATATATATATATATATATATATATATATATATATATATATATATATATATATATATATATATATATATATATATATATATATATATATATATATATATATATATATATATATATATATATATATATATATATATATATATATATATATATATATATATATATATATATATATATATATATATATATATATATATATATATATATATATATATATATATATATATATATATATATATATATATATATATATATATATATATATATATATATATATATATATATATATATATATATATATATATATATATATATATATATATATATATATATATATATATATATATATATATACTATATATATATATATATATATATATATATATATATATATATATATATATATATATATATATATATATATATATATATATATATATATATATATATATATATATATATATATATATATATATATATATATATATATATATATATATATATATATATATATATATATATATATATATATATATATATATATATATATATATATATATATATATATATATATATATATATATATATATATATATATATATATATATATATATATATATATATATATATATATATATATATATATATATATATATATATATATATATATATCTTCTTCTTCTTCCTCTATTTGCGTTCCCATTTTCATATGGGGTTGCATCTCTTCACTAGTCGTCTCCACTGGTTCCGGTCCATCACTTGCTCCTCCTCCAGCTGTCTCTCTCTGAGATCCTCCTTCAGTCGGTCCTTCCACCGTAGTTTAGGTCTTCCTCGTCTACGTCTGCCCTTCACGTCCATCGCCATCACTCTCACACCCACGTAGTCTTCTTCTCTCCTCTTCACATGACCGAACCACTGTAATCTCCTCTCCTGCGCTTTCGCCGACGCCTCCACCACCTTCACTGTACCTCTGATCCGTTCATTTCGTATCCTGTCCTCCCTCGTCACCCCACACATCCACCTCAGCATTCTCATTTCTGTGACATCTATCTTCCTTTCTTGAACCTTTTTCACCGGCCACGTCTCCGCTCCGTACAGCAACGCTGGTCTCACAACTGACTTGTACACTTTTCCTTTCACTCTAGCACTGATTTTCTTGTCACATATATATATATATATATATATATATATATATATATATATATATATATATATATATATATATATATATATATATATATATATATATATATATATATATATATATGTATATATTTTATTTTATTTTTTTTTTTCAAACCTTGGAGGAGCACCAAGGCCGAGCAAGATTAAAACAATCTTTGAAGAGGACAGTCGCCTGGAAAAAGATAAGTGAACCTTTCTGGAAGTGGTACGTCTTGGCTCTCGTCTTTTTTCATGTAATTTATATTCGAAAGGATTTCTTTCATGCCCTTTGAAAGCTCCTTACTTCACTTACTACTACGGCAATGAGGACTTTATGTTAAAGATAGTATCCAACGAAGACACTTGTACCTCCATGGGAGTGGAATCTCTCAATGCAAGACTTTAAAGTTGATATCCGAAACAAGCTGTCTTTATAACTCAAAATTTCTCTCTGATGCTCAACTATAATATAAATGTTTCAGAATTACCTTCTTTTTCAAGATATATATATATATATATATATATATATATATATATATATATATATATATATATATATATATATATATATATATATATATATATATATATATATATATACATATATATATATATATATATATATATATATATATATATATATATATATATATATATATATATATATATATATATATATATATATATATATATATATATATATATATATATATATATATATATATATATATATATATATATATATATATATATATATATATATATATATATTTATATATATATATATATATATATATATATATATATATATATATATATATATATATATATATATATATATATATATATATATATAATATATATATATATATATATATATATTTATATATATATATATATATATATATATATATATATATATATATATATATATATATATATATATATATATATATATATATATATATATATATATATATATATATATATATATATATATATATATATATATATATATATATATATATATATATATATATATATATATATATATATATATATATATATATATATATATATATATATATATATATATATATATATATATATATATATATATATATATATATATATATATATATATATATATATATATATATATATATATATATGTACGTATGAATTTATGTATATATGCATATACATATATTTCTTAAAAAGGTATGATAAGCCCTCAAAAAAAAAAAAAAAACATTCACAGTGTATTTTAACTGCAAAATGAGTGAGGAAATAGCAATGGTGTGAAATATAAACTGCGAAGTTGATAATATCAGAAAAGTCATTACACATCCCTAAAAGGGGCTGAACACGATGATAAAAAAAATCTAGCATTTTCAGGCGCCACTTCATCTCTCTCTCTGTTAAAATAATAACGTTTTATGCTGCATGAGAATGGTGGTACCTGAAAGTCCCAAGAAATTATAGATAAATTCAACAACTTTCGAGGTTTTTAGAATTCTTCTGCCTCCCTCTATACTCTTCACTTCATTTACCTTCTTTTCAAATAATAGTGCCTTTTTACTATGCTCATTATCCTTTGGTTTAATATGACATTTTAAGCTCAGAATACAATGGCATCATAGGTTTCACTTACTACTCTATATCTACCGAAGTAGTTTTCATCCGAGATGCTTCATTTAAAATGAGTTACATCATATGCTTATTATTGCACTGATCCTACACAAGTCCATACTCATAGATAAAAGCACACCAAATCAATTATTTTTTCTAATATTTTTAATTTTCCTTCGGAGAGTATTATAAAAAGATGTAGAGAGAATACGAATATTACACAAATTGCGAGTATAATGTCATCACAACACAAACAAAAATAGTGCTTTGCATTACAATCATTGGATAGAAAATCCTAGCCAAGATGAAAGCGAAAATAATTAAAAAAAATATTTAGAAAAAATGAAAGTTGTTTAATGGATATCAGTCATATTTGTGCAACTTATTTATAATGATGTTGATCTTTTGGCACTCAATGTATCAGTCACTAAATTAATTATTCTAGTCGTTGGAGTATTTATTACCACATGAACACAACCTACTTCGTTATCTAAAAAAAAAAAACATAAAATACACGATGATAATCGACATGATGCTGTGGAATAGAGAATTGGGAAGTAGGCAAAAAGGATGAAAGAAATACACGAAATGTAATGGAAAAGAAGCGTTTGTCAAGAGTAGATCGAGTGAGACCTGTTGAGGTGAGACAGTGAACGGATATGAGATGAAACCTGTTTGATACTTGAGGCTACAGAGTGAAAGAGTAATCTTGGATTATGTAAAGTGGAAAGAATGTGGAGAGAAGCAGTGAGTGGCATAAAGGAGAGAGAATGGCTAAATTGAGTAATGATGAATGGCAGAGAAGAGCTTTAGATGAGTACAAGTTAGTGGAGCAAGGAAGAATGTGCAAAAGATGGAGATGGGAATATAGATGGCTGGACCTAACGTTATTTTCCCTTCCTGTTCTGTGTTATGCGGTGAAGGTTGGGTGTTTGTTGGATCATCATCAAATGAAGCTATATTGATATCTCAGATATGTTTGTCAGGCTCCATGATAGATGATCTGCATCCCATTTACATTGTGCGAGACCTAGGAAATGTGGCGAGGGGGGAGACTGCGTTAAGAAGGAAAGAATTGATGTTTGCTTTGGCTCAGCCATCGCCTTTACAAAAAATAAAAAAAAGATTGGGGTATTTTGATTTGCACTGATAGGCATTTTTCTATGCAGTAAATTTATACCAAAAACTCTCACATACTCTCCGAAAATTTGCAAAATACTATATGAATTAAAAGGCAAAATATCTACACCAATGATACTCTTTTGTCAAGAATTTACATCTCTTGACTATGACAAATGAAATATCTACAAGCATAACAATAATTATTATCGATTCAAATGAAAGAGAATACACTTATATAACATTACAATGGTAATATTTGGGGATATTTATGAGGATCTGCAAAACTTGTTTATGTTGGTGATATCTAAGATTTTCATGTTATATATTGGCTCTGAGATATGAAAACTCTCCATAAAACATTAAATTTTATGAACTTACCTCAAGCAATTTTACGAGCATATGAAGGATGTAAACCCAAAATTACTTACAGTCTGTCTGTATATTGGTTGCCAGTGAAACTGAAATAAGAATCATATTGGTTTTAAATAAAATATATTGTCACCTCTCTCTCGAATGAAAACGGTTATAACCGAGAAGCAACTAAATATTTTTACGTTAAAATTTTTAAATTTAAAGGACATCACTGGTAAGAATAGATCATTTTTAAGCTATTTCTCCAATTCTGAAGACTATATCTTTCCATTTACTTGCACTATGTTAATACATAACATTTGCTAGGAGCTAAGATGGGTTAGATGAAGTCAAGTGGCTTTTTGGTGAATAGCTGTCTGCTTAGAATTGATCAACTGCTTACAAGAAGGGCTATGGCTATTGCATATGTGCAAATATGTAATAAATATCATATGGCACAAAGTCAGCAGTTATGAAATGTTCGCACAAGGAAGCTTGGAAAACAAGCTTAAGTTTTTATTATGCTAGTTCGTCAACCTGGTTCTTTTCTGCAACTGAAAGGCAAGTTTCTAAGATCTTTACGATACGAAAAAGGCCGTAATTCCATGGCCTCGTGAAAGCTAACCAGAAGCCCTTTTTATGTCCAGACTCTTCACAAATAAAATTCGAAGAAGAGATTCCCAGTCCCCGCTCTGCACCACATTTAACAGATTTTAGTGGTACGCAATGGAACATGAAAGGGGTAATAATGTCCACTGCCAAAGGAGTAGGGAGGGAGAAAATGAACTATTGAAGACAGAAGACATTCAACTCACCACTAGGATAGAATCCCAAAATCGGTCTATATTGTCATTCGAAGTTGGATTTTATATCAACGTAAAGTGGTGAAATTTAGAATAAAAAGACTTAAATTCTAATTATATTCTTCCTTGTCAAAGCTATTTCAAACTTATAGTGGGCACAGATATCCTAAAGTCACAAATTTTGTATAAAAAATATACTCATTTCTAATTTGTAACTAATATTGCCATAGAGAACTTGAGTTAAGTTCCAATTTTGGCATACTGACTCTCGTAATCTAATTTTGAGAGGTGAAAACGATTAAAAACAATATTATAAACTAATACCTTACTTGTCGTAGCATAAAATATGGGCTTAAGATGTATCGAAACGAGCTTAGGAGGTATCTAAAAAGTTAGAAAGTAGTGAACGGATTCATGCTGAAAATACTTCATATACTTATTGCTAAAAAAAAAAAATGATGTCTATAAGCGGAGTTAATACCCCCCCCAAAAAAAATCTTCCTCTTGAATGACTTTTTTTATGAAAACAATGAAAATAATGAAAGTCTAAGAAAACTCGCTCAATGAATTCTAATTATCAACTTAGTTTACACTAGATAGTATATATATCCATACAATAATGAAGTTTCTAGAGAATATCATGCTGGCTTGGGTATTTGATCTATTGGAGATAATGTTTGA
The DNA here is from genome assembly GCA_037179515.1 of Halocaridina rubra. NCBI lineage: Eukaryota > Metazoa > Arthropoda > Malacostraca > Decapoda > Atyidae > Halocaridina > Halocaridina rubra. Next base: position 3,873 of record JAXCGZ010010422.1, on the reverse strand, counting down.
AAATAAATAAAATGAAATATATTATCAGGACTTTTCTTCAAACTGTAAATGAATATTCATATTAGCTTTTGTACTTGGTGTGTGTATATTTTCACTACTATGGAGCTCATTTCTGTATTATGCTTGATATGGGTCAAAATGTAATTGAAAGCAGGTGTTCCAGAAATGATGCCTAAAAGAAAATTGGAAATGTTTTATAAAGTTATTATACAAAAGTTATGTTGGCATCTCATTTTCTGCCCTGTTGCTCCTGCATTTCCATCGAAAGAGAGAGAGAGAGAGAGAGAGAGAGAGAGGAGAGAGAGAGAGAGAGAGAGAGAGAGAGAGAGAGAGAGAGAGAGAGAGAGAGAGAGAGAGAGAGAGAGAGAGAGAGAGAGAGAGAGAGAGAGAAGAATGATTTAAAGTGAATAAGGGAAATATAATATAACCCTAATATTGATTAAAATAAGAATAGACATAAATAAAAACGTGAAGTATTTACACAATATAATAATAGTAAAACTCACTCTAAAATGTACAGGAATAACTACACCATTAAAAGCAAATTTATAAGAGTTGTAATGAGCTGAATTTCCCGTTGATGTTATGATGGGCTAATGGATCAATACTAAGCAAATAAAGGAATTAACATAAAATTTCCTAACTATTTGTATTTTATATCAATAGGGCTTTGTGGAAGACAGCTATCACTGTATTTCTTCTGTTCTCATTCGAATTGTTACTCTTTATTCTATATATAAATATCTGAAACGCAATAAAAAAATACTCTCTCTCTCTCTCTCTCTCTCTCTCTCTCTCTCTCTCTCTCTCTCTCTCTCTCTCTCTCTCTCTCTCTCTCTCTCTCTCTCTCTCTCTCTCTCTCTGTTAATGTTTTTATAGCTTATAGAATATAAGTAATGATTAAAACATTATTTTTTATCTAATTCCCATTTTTTCTTGTAGAAATAAGGATTGTTAATATTATTTACGTTTTTTCTAGAGGATTTTTCAACTCTCAGAAGCATACATGATCTTTTTATTTTACACGAAATGAAAAGATATTATTAGTAAAAAAAAAAATAATGATTTCACCTTTTATTTAAAGAATATGTGAAACTAACTCACTCTCTCTCTCTCTCTCTCTCTCTCTCTCTCTCTCTCTCTCTCTCTCTCTCTCTCTCTCTCTCTCTCTCTCTCTCTCTCTCTCTCTCTCTCTCTCTCTCTCTCTCTCTTTAACGAATTAAATGTTGCTTACACAGCTGCACTGCACGCGGCCAAGTTTATCTGTTTAAAATAATTAGGCGAGTGCACACACATGAGCACAAACAAAAACATCCGCAGAAAAGCAAAGGTTCAACATGTATTTGGTGTAGAACTACATATCAAATATTTACAGATAAAAATCTCTGTTATGAACAATTTGCAAAATACGCACACACACACACATAGACACACACACACATCCATGAAAAAAAGAATTTTTACATTATGAAGCAACAGTGTTAAGACAAGATGTGATCGGCTTTAAGTAATGGACTACGATTTTTTTTTATTAAGGGAGGGGGGTAAGAATACTTTCCAGTGTTCCCCTGCGTATCATAAAAGCCGACTAAATGGGGCGAATAGAGTGGACTGGGAATCCCTCCTCTGTATCTATTTCCCACAAAATGTTGACCCATTTTCTTTGACTCAGCCACCCCTTTTATAAAGGGGAACATGGCTTTGAGATATGGTTTTGGTATATGGCATTGGCAAATGCGACCGTTAACCTGAATGAACGTCGTTTTTAACATCGGATCGTAGCTGGCCGCGAACCCGCGACCTGACGAATCAAAGTCGTGAGCATTACCACTCGGCCACTCTAGCCATAATGCTAAGACACTTTATGCTACATAAATAAATTCTCGTTTTATCTCACTATTAGTCCTCATTATGGGGTTAAACACACTGATATCGATGACACTTTTTATCAATTCCCTAATTTTCTTTGCGATGCCTGTTTCTTATTTGCATTTTTAAAAACTAGTTTTAATATTGGCAGGTTTTTCTATATCCACGTGAAGTCACTATTTCACAACTACCTATTAGGAGAGTTATTTTGGTTTTGGCATCTTTTCCCTTATTTGTATGGGCTTCTCTGCAAACTAATTATTGTCTCCTTTTGAAGTTTTATAGCAAGATAACGCCCTATTTGACATCATCATTCTCCAATGGTCAAAGTTTAGGACGAGCATCGAGGAGAACGAATTTGCTTTTCCTAAGTGGCTGAATTAAGATTGATCATTATATGAAATGCATGGTCTTGACTGGTATATTTTTCGTTGACTACATTGGTGTTTGATTAAAAGTACAGCAAAACTGAAGGTTATTATCCTTGGGTGTGGGAAACAAGAATAACTCCTGTATATGCTTGGACGTGTCGTAAAGCTGACTGAATAGGATATGTGAGAAGACTTAGTGGGATTTGCTTTTTCAAAAGACAAGTCATAAGAGGTTATTCTGGTAAAAATATGCAACCAGAATTGTGCTACTCTACACTCTCTTACAGAGGGAATGCGGTCATATTATGTATGTAATTATCTAGTCGTAATTACCGAATTGTGCTTTCGGGAAAGAGCCTTGTGCTCGTAGCTTCCCGACTCCTGATCGGTTCCACTTATACTCTATGATACATATCATATTTGTTATTAAAACCTTGAACTGAGTTACCATTAACTACCTCCTCGCTTATATAGCAGTGCAATAGTAATATATGGAGATATTTATGAGGATCTGCAAAAGTTGTTTATGTTGGTAATATCTAAGCTTTTGAGGATATATATAGGCCCTGAGATATGCAAACTTTCCATAAAACATTAAATTTGATGGACTTACCTCAAGCAATTTTAAGAGCATATAAAGGCTGGAAACCCAAAATTACTTACAGTCTAGCTGTACATTGGTTGCCAGTGAAACTGAAGTAAGAATCATATTGGTTCTTAAATAAAATATATTTTCACCTCTCTCGAATGAAATCTGTTATAAACGAGAAGCAATTAATTATTGTTACGAAAAATTTTAAAATTTAAAGGACATCACTGGTAAGAGTAGGCCAATTTTCAGCTATTTCTCTAATTATGAGGACTATATCTTTCCATTTACTTGCACTATGAAATCTGTAGCTGATAATATTTAATACATAACATTTGCTAGGAGCTAAGATGGGTTAGATGAAGTCAAGTTGCTCTATGGTGAATGATTCTCTGCTTAGAATTGATCAGCTCTTTACAAGATGGGCAATGGTTATTGCATATGGGCAAGTATGTAATAAATATCATATGATGCACAGTCAGCAGTTATGAAATGTTCGAACTAGGCAGCTTGGAAAGCAAGCTTAAGTTTCTATTATGCTAGTTCGTCAATCTGGTTCTTTTCTGTAACTGAAAGGCAATTATCTAAGATCTTTACAATACGAAAAAGGTCGTAATTCCACGGCCTCGTGAAAGCTGGCCAGAAGTCCTTTTTATGTCCCGACTCTTCACACTGCGGGCCACAAGTGGAAGGTCCGCTCACCCTCAAGGGTGAACATCCAACAAAAAAAAAAAAAAGACTTCACAAATAAAATTCGAAGAAGAGATTCCCAGTCCCCGCTCTGCACCACATTTAACAGCTTTTAGTGGCACGCAATAGAACATGAAAGGGGTAATACTGTCCACCAGCCAAAGGAGTAGAGAAGGAGAAAATGAACTATTGAAGACAGAAGACATTCAACTCACCACTTGGATAGAATCCAAAAATTGGTCTATTTTGTCAGTCGAAATTGGATTTTATATCAACGTAAATTAGTGAAAGTTAGAATAATGAGACTTAAATTCTAATTATATTCTTCCTTGTCAAAGCTATTTCAAACTTATA